>JADLZK010013050.1:0-221502 GCA_015847255.1 Hyparrhenia diplandra
GATGGAAATATTGTTAGGTTTAGTGTTACACACAAAGTAGTCCACCGGTAAGGAGTATAAAGTGAAGTTTCTCACATCAGTTGTGTTTGATAGAATAGTTAATCCATTTGTGATGGAAATATTGTTAGGTTTAGTGTTACACACAAAGTAGTCCACCGGTAAGGAGTATAAAGTGAAGTTTCTCATCTTATTAGCTTGTTTTGTGTTGATGGGTTCAGCCCAAGGACTTACTTAGTTTGCTATGTGCCCTCCCCGGTATAATAACTAGACCTTACATGAGATGATATGTAGCCCTGTTCGTTTGGCTGGCTGGCTCATCGCTGGTGTTGATGCTGTGAGAGAAAGTGCTGCTGGCTGGCTGGCTCGTGGTTGATGCTGTGAGAGAAAGTAGTGCTGACTGGCTGGCTGATAAGCCAAGCGAACAAGGCGGTACATGTAAACTCTAAATTGTTAGACTAGAGTGCTTGTGACCGGCTATGATTGTGCCAACATGCTTCGAAGTATCCAGGGCGAGGGGACGGACAAGTATGGCGTCGATCGTCCTGAAAATAAAGTCTAAGTATGTTGGGTGAAGGGATGGGCAACTATAGCGCCATCGTCCTACAAATGAAGTCTAGAAGGGAGAAACTTTGCAAGGATTGATTTCGTCTTCGAAGGGCGGAATTCAAATATCGATGCACATCTCCTAACTCTTTAGACATGTTTGGCTTTTACAGCCTCGATGGAATTTGCAACTTTATTGAATGAATAAAGACAGTGCTCTACTTAAAAACTCTATCGAAGCAAAGGGCTGAGAAAAAGACACAAGAATCATTTTTATCATTTCAGGTGGTTATGATCCATATCCATGTCGGTCCAATAGGACATGACGGGGACAAGTATTGAAACCCAATTCTTAATTGGCACGTGTGGTCGCCACACCTAGAGGGGCAGAGAAGAAGTTGGATATCCATTGATTTAGCAAATAAACTAGGAATTCAAATTTTGGTGGGGGAAAGAATTCCTAGTTCATTTTTTTGAACTAGAGGGAATCCATTGCATATTTATGGACATCCAACTTGCATCTATAGCCACACCAAGGGATGGACGCACGAGAGCGTCAGCAAATCTGAAGGGGGATGGTGGGTGGGACCACTAGTATAGAAAAGTTGTTTTTAGCAACGCCCCGCTTTTCTAACAGAGGCAACTCACCTAGCACGGTGCCTCTAACCATGTTGGGAAGGCCTGTAGCTTCATTACCACCTCCGAAGATCTATTTTTAAGGGCAGTTTAGTAAAAAAAAACTGCCCCGAGAAACAAGGTTTTTGGTGGTCATCTTTACAGAACCGCCTCTAATAAAAACAGATTTTCAAATACAAGAATCATGTCTCAAATAAATTAACAGAGCTGGTTCTCTTTATCCAACCACTCTAGAAAATAAGCCTCGTAAATACTCTTTCTTCCTCCTTGCAACATTGATGTTGAGCACCATTGTTGAGCTCACTAGGAGGTGAGAAATAGGAAAATAGTGGTGGAGGTTTTTCCCTTTGAACCTTTTGAACAACTGGTGCCGATGTTAATGTGGGTTGGGCTGGGCTGTGTAGGTGGTGGCGGCTATGATCGTTAAATTTCAAATTTTCAGGTATGGTCAAGAGGCTTAGAAAGGAAAGGGATCGATGGCGGTGGTGGCACGTTGAGGGGTGACGTGTATAGCAGCCTCGCCAAACGGGCGGTGAGAGACAACCGGATGGGCAGAGCCAGCGACATAAGTGATGAGGAATTGACAATGAACTTTTCATTTTTTTTTATTAGGCAAGGGTAGCGGGGGGTGGACGTCGCCTGCGGTCTAAGTGGAGATCGAGGCATCGAGGGAAGAGGAAGATAGGTACTGAATGAGAGAGAAAGAGAGGAGGAGGGACGAAGACGATGTTGTGCGCCGCTATCCATCCCGACACGGGCGTCTATGAAGAGAGTCGCATTGAAACACGACACATTGAGCATCACCTTGCAACACTACTACAAAAAGGATTTGTAGCAACGACACTTTTTTTAGCACCGGCTTTATATTGAGCCGTCCCTAGAAATGGTTCTCAAATGAGACGCCCTTACAAATCAATTTGTAAGTGCGGTTGATGTTTTATGTCGCCCTTACAAACATAGTTGATAAGTGTGGCTCTATATTGAGCCACTCCTACAAATCGATGCCGACTAATTTACATGAAGTACTAAATTAAATTTTTCAAAACAACCTCGTACAGAGCAATGAACAAAGTAAAAATTATAGATCTTGAAAAGTTATGAATCTTTGTTGTACGTTACTTTTCATTTAAATTCATTTGATGCTTCAAATGCGGGGTATGAATTTTTAAATTTTGATTTTTCAAACGATCTTGGGTGGAGAAACTTCCTAAATAAGAGAGGTAGATCTTGAGAAGTTATAAAACTTTGTAGTTGATAATTTTTTTATTTAAAATCATCGTGTCATGGAAAAACTATGTTCAAATCTATCAAATTTGAAATTCAAATTTCATAAATGAGCTTGGATGGAGAAACTCCTTAAAAGAATGTTGTAGATATCGTAAAGTTATGAAACTTTGTAGTTGACAATTTTTTAAATTTGAAACCGTTTAGGGTTTTCGGACAAGCAGTTTACACTTGGTTTTAGTATAATACGTGGGAAGAAAGCGCGCAGAATAGGCACGCGTGTTTAGTATAGTGTAGTGTTAGGGCAATGGATGTGTGAGAGAGAGGTTGTAGGTTTGATTCCCACTGGCCGCGTTGGCCGTGAATTTTCCACGACTAGCTAGTGGAGTCCTTCCATGATTATAAACATCTTTTGATATTTTTTGAATTTTGAAATACGAAATCTGAAAATGATTTATAGGGGTGATTGTAGGAAAAAAATATTTTGTTATTTTTTCGAATTTTAAAATGCGAAATCTTGAATTGATTTTGGTATGCTATGATCTCTTCTTGCCATCAGACAATAAACAAACACACAAGCGGTGGATCCAACGGAAGTAAGACCAATTCGGCGACGACGGGAGGAATGGAGCGGACATATCTCGCGTTGTTATCTGCCGGTGCAGAGGATTAATTTGATTTCGATTGATGGTTGTGGTTGCGACGAACAATTGCAAATCACCAAATCAGAAGGGGAGGACGTAGAAGCCAACGGCGTCGAGGTACTGGTCGGCGCGAGCGAACATGCCGACGACGCTCCCATTGTTGAGCACGGGGACATTGAACGGCGTGCCATCGCCGCGGCCGAAGGGCCCGTAGGTGGCGCGGTTGGTGACGAACTTGAGCGAGGTGACGGTGTGTGAGCTCGCCGATGGGGCCGACGGACCCGGCCACCTCCGTCACGTACTCGTGAGGGCCCAGGGTGATGGTGTCCTCGCTCACGCCGCCGGCGCCGCCCCAGGGCCCGGCGACGTGCAGCTTGCCGTCCCGGTCCATGTAGGAGAAGGAGATGCTGTCGATGATCTTGCCCCACCGGAGAGAGATGCTCTCCAGCCGCTGCGGAGCCACCGTGATGTCGTAGGCGCTGCCGTGGTCGCCGCTGCCCCACGGACCGATCTTCACCAGCGCCGCCGCCTGCACGGCACAGCACAGAGCATCTTCCCAAGGTTTCAGTTCATTTCGTTTTTGAGTTTATCAGAAGATGATCAGCGAAGTGTAAATAATAAAGACCGACCATGTCGTCGTCGTCGTCGTGATCTTGCTTGCTGCTGGGTATATCTGAGCTGAGCGATGCAAATGGACAATGCTCGCACAGACTCGTTTGTGGGAGTTGAGGTTTATAGAGAGTGATTAGTGAGAGAGCAACCGAGACATAGGTACCTGATGGGTAGTTGGCAGCGGAGAGGTGTAAATTTGGATGTACGGTGATGGTACGTGTGGGTAGTTGGTACGCACGGCTGTGGTGCCTCCACACGTACACGGAAGGAACCAGACGGACGTTTCCAGCGGGCGGGGCAGCGACGGCGACAAGGACGTATGCATCGCTATAGATTGGACGAAAGCTATTAGTACTTCCTATTTATGTTATTCTCCTACCAGGTTATAGTTCGCTTTGAGATTTATAGGTTTCTTTGGTATGTACTTGCATCTCGTCGTCTGCGGCCAAAACTTGCATGAATGGCTAAAGTACCAAAGTACCAAATTTTTCATTGTCGTTACCAAACTGCATGAATGGCTCTGTTTCATTTTTTCATTGTTTACCTACTTTCTTATCTTAAGGACTAAATTGATGCATCTTGTCCTTGTCCTTGTAAGAAGCTTCCACAATGTTTCATGGCATTCCGTGCAGGGCATATTTATCTTTTTTCCCCAAAATAATACACAAATGCTCGTATGTAGGTACTTGATTTTGCAACTGAGTGGATGCAAAATCTAGTGACGGTGCGCCAAATAGGAGGTTTCGCGCGTACATTCATATTCATATGAGTGGATCATATAAGCGGGCTTCATTCGTCAGCAACAATGTTGACGCCTTGGCTCTGGTAACCAAGATGACAAATAAAACTAGTCAAACTTCATTGCATAAGAGATTAGAGCCCCATTAATTAGATTGAAAAAGATATTTTTTTATTCTCTGAAAAATGATCGATTAGAGCCCCATTCTGATATTCTAGGCGAGACATAAGAGATGACTGATAAGAGCCCACAAATACGACTGGCAAGGATTACATATGATCGATCCCTTCTGATAGAAAACAAACTCCATTTATGATTTTCCATTCTCCTTAATTTCTTCAAGGCCAGAGTCCTTCTCTTTTTCTTCTTGGCCTGATTTCTCCTTCTCCTTTTCTTCTTGGCTAGCGTCCTGCTGTTTTTCTTCCTGCTTTGCTTCTTGGCCAGATTTATCCTTCTCCGTTTCTTCTTGGCCAGATTTATCCTCCACTTTTTCTTCTAATTTTTCTTCCTGGCCATGGTTAGAGTCCTTGTTTTTTATTATTTCTTCTTTGTCAGCAGCAGGGTCGTCGGCAGGTTTTATAGCAGCAGGGAGGATGTAGAAGCCGATGGCGTCGAGGAAATCCCCTGCGCGGGCGAACATGCCGACGACGCTGCCGTTGAGCACGGGCAGAGTGTGGTGCGTGCTGTCTACCCCATGGCCCCAAGGCCCGAAGCTGCGGAGGTTGGTCACGAGCTTGATCTTGGTGATGCATCGCTCCACGTTCTTGAACGTGAATGGCCCCACTGACCACTCAACTCCCGTCACATACTCCGAGGGCTCCAGCGTCATCTGTATGCAGATCGATCATCGATTGGTAGATGCAAAAGATCGAATTGTTGAACATCAACTGAATTGATGCGTGTTTTGTTTGTTGCACGGACGACTGTACTCACCGTCTCCGTGCCCTCGCCTTTGCCGTTGCCGCCCCAGCGCCCGGTGGTGTGGAGCTTCCCGCTCCGGTCACGGTAGGAGAAGGAGATCCAGTCGATGACCTTGCCCCAGCGGATGGTGACGCTCTCCAGGCGCTGCGGCGCCACCGTGAGGTCGTAGGCGCTGCCGCCGTCGCCGCCCCACGTCCCGAGCTTCACCACCGACACCGAGCTCTGCATGCATGCCATCGGCAGGACGACACAGAGGAAAATGAGCCGAGATTATGTTTGATTGAGTCAGCTCGAGCAGTAATGCGATCGTCTGAGTCTGATCGATCGATGCATGGTTGTGGAGCTAGCAAGAGGAGATTAGGGAGAGGAGAGGAAATGAGGGAGACCATGGCGTCGTCGCGAGCTCACGTCGCCGGCGCCGGCCGCAGAACTGAACGAGCCGAGGGAAGAAGGAAGGATGCAATGCACAGTATTGCTGGCACAAGATTGTAGCCTTGTAGGAGGGAGTGACATGGAGCTCCATGTATTACATAGTAGAAGATACATGGATAGGCAGCTGGGGGGTAGTTGGCCATGGCACGTGCAAGCGCAAACTTGGATGCACAGCGATCGATGGTCTGGTTGTTGGTATGCGCGGCTGTGCGGCCTCCACACGTACTTACTACCAAGCAACCACGTTTCCATTCCCTGCAGCGAGCAGAGCACGGGATTTTTATAATTTATTACAAGAAAGCTACAGCTACGGATTTATGTGGATCTCCGGAAATTCAATCCCACGACTACGTGTTGTAGCACATATTGCCTCCTCCTCTCTATGACACAAGGATCCCACTACATTTTTATGGTTTACCGTTAAGTTTAGATTATAGTGTTAATTCAAGCGGTATGGAAATGGACAGCGCTCTCTACACCTCCGTATATCGGAAAAAAAACAGCTCAACTTTTATGGTTTTTTTTTTACAGCCAAAGGATTGATTCACCAAACCATGGATTCAGCCATGCGCATCCACCGCCGAGGTCGACCCACTGTTGCTGGACGCGCGCTCGGACGCCCTGGCTGATCGTGTCACTGCGGATGACCCGATGTTGCTCGAGGCTTCTCTCTGGAGCAACCGGGTTGTTCCGCAGATCACTCTGGCGGAGGTGGAGGCCACACAGCATGGTGGTGGCTGCCCACACTACCTACGGCAGCCGACACCGCCACCTTCGCACCACGCCTCACCCTCGGTGACCACTCGGCTGGGTTTGTCGGTCACGCCAATGCGGATGATTTTCGACGATGTCGCGGACGTTGAGGCGACCGTGGAGGAAGACGACTGCCCGCTAGGCTTTGGCCTGAGGAAGGACGATACCGCGGACGTCGAGACGCCCGCGGTAGACGACGACTACCCGCCAGGCTTTGGCTCGAGGAAGGAGCCACGTATGTCACCGCCTCCAGGTGGTCAGCTCGACGCAGTCAGCACTGTGGCCGCCACACAAGCCACACCTACCGCCACATATGCAGTCGTCGTCGCCTCTCCGCCTTCCCTTGGCGAGAGAATAAAGCGGTTCAAAGACAAGGTCCTGCGCAAGGTGTCGCCGCCTTTGTTGCCTCTGCCGGTGCAGGTGTCATCGCCACAGTCTACGCTGCCGCACCGCAGCAGGAGGCTCGCTCAACCGTTCGCGCATATGCCAGTTGCGAAGCGGGGGGAGATGTTGGTGATGCAGCAGATAGGGTTGATTGATGGACGGATGGTGCCCTCTACGGCAGAGCGACAGACCTACTATGACAGAGTCTACGGCGACAACCGCACTCCCTCGCAAAAGGAGGCGATGTGCCGGATCTTCCCGGACTCTTCAAGTGTAGGACCCAAGCGGTCAACCGCACGAGCTATCACATCTAATCAGCGCTGTCGACTAGTCGCGTTTGTTCTCTTTTTGCTAGGGATGGCTGAGCTATTTGTATAATTGTATTCCCCCACTAGTGTGTCGTTCATGGCGCGTCGTTGTAACTTTCAACTTTTCATTCGTCTTAATACAAAAGACGTGTTCGAGAAAAAAAAGCCCTAAGCTAGATTAGTAAAATCTATGGCGCTCCTAAGAAGGCTCTGAAAACTGGGGCGTGCTACCCGCCGACTGGTCGGCGCGAATGCGTGCGCCGACCAGGCTCGGCCCGCTTTTCTTTCTTTGGGCTGTTTCTTTTCTTGGCCTAGTTATAGTTCTGACTGGGAAAAAGTCCACATTCCCTCCCCCAACTATCACAGAAGTTCATTTTTCCTCCCTCAACTTCAAAACCGGACAAATCACCTCCCTCAACTTTTCAAACCATATGTTTTACCTCCCTCGAGCGGTTTTAAAGGCGGGTTTGAAAAGTTGAGGGAGATGATTTGTCCAGTTTTGAAGTTGAGGGAGGAAAAGTGAACTTCTCGTGATAGTTGGGGAGGGAATGTGGACTTTTTCCTTCTGACTCGTTTCTTCCTTCACCTTCCATTGCTGGGCTTTTTTTCTCCTGGGCTTCTTTGTTGTTTCCATGCCGACTGTTTCTTCTTCCTAAGGTCCATTTTTTTAGACTTTTTCTTTTTTTTTTTAAGCCTTTATTGTTGATCTAGTATAGCGTTCTAAACTTTACCTATCTAATTAAATAAAATGAAAGAATATTTCGTACAAGAAGTACACTATTCAAGTATTTTAGTGAATTCAAACATAACATAAAAAATCTCAAATACAATTATCTAAAAATAAAATGAAAGAGTACTTTTGTGGATTCGTGATACTAGGAGGACTCTCCGCGTTCTTGTTGGGGACACTCTCGCAGCGTTGTCGCGGGAAGAAATTATTTTTAGTTGAGTTTTCTTTGTAATCGTAAGGATTGTAATTACAATTATTTCTTGATTACAATATTTTTCATAGCATTGAGGATTTATTGGGCAATGACGGGTAATAAGAAAGGATCATGGAACTCAGCTACTTCGATGTTTCCTCATATGTACATAGTGTGCATCGTGTTATATGAGCTTTTATCAGAATTTTGAATTAAATCGAATTGAATTTGGTTATCACCGAACAGAGCATCCAACTATGAAGAAGTAAATTTGGCACAACTTTCATGTGTATGTCCAAAATTCTCAGATCGTGAACACGCAAGTCATAGAATTTGATTCATAAAGGCACCTAGGCACACATACACATCCAAGAAAGGAAAAACCTCCACAGGCATCTTGTATGGCAAAAGAATCGCATAGGCAAGGTAGGGAGCTGTGATCTAGTGCAGCATCGCCATGGAGGCGGCCGCCGCCAGCGCGATGGCAACGACGACGGCCCAGTGGCCTGCAGCACTGATCCCTGCGCCGTTAGCGTTGGGCCTGTGTTGACAGAATGATAGTAGTATGTATACTGAAGTACTACTGATAACTGCACGTATGGTGGTTGCGTCTATATGATAGTTTGGCAATGATATCATCAGGTATCATCTTTCATCATAATCACAATATATATGGTGCATGATTACATCGTCCTTAGAGTATAAACAGCCTGATTTTGCAATTACTGAAAAGACAGCTGCAGATTATTAAGACTGAAATGCAGGGACACTGTAGATCATGCATAGAGGAATAGAAGATAGCGAAGAGCAGTCAGAAATCAATTTCTCAATCCATGGTAAAAGTTCAGGTAGTGCTCGGAGAGATCTAGCAGGCAATGAACATCTGTAGCTGGCATAGGTCCTCGTATGCTCTTGTGCAGTAAACATAAAAGCAGAACTCCGTTGCCACTGTCATGCATAGCTAAAGGCTTAAAGCGAGACTCTTCAGTTAAACGCAAAGATAAACGGGAAGAAGCTAGCAGGACACGTTGCAAAAGTACCGACGGTGACCAGTGAGGAAAGGAGGGAGACGGTGCCTGCTCAACTATCACTGAATCTGAGTCTATGTGTGTTTTCTCTTGAGCAATGCTAGCGAAGCCGATTCTGCAAGCATGAATATAAAGCATTTCAGCAAAATCTGCTTCATGCATATAAGTAGAGAGCGAGATATGCTGGTCTTCCCGGGAAATGTTTAGTGCAGTGCGGCTAGCAATGGATCTAATCTACCCTGAAGCTACACATTGCAAGAAATGGTACTCGAACGAATTAAATTCTGCAGGGCCAATGTGGTAGCTATCACAAATGGATGACTTTTTTGAGGAAACCAATAATGTTATGAGTACGGTATTCCCAAAAAATCTATTAGGTAACAACTTATAGAAACAGTAGTAGTGATCTTTTATTTGTAATAAAATAAAATAAAGAAGACATAATTATTTATTTGATTGATTCCTTGGTAGCTGTTTCAATCGCATGAACTCAATATTCCATGGTTGATGCTGTAAATTATTTGTAATGGTACCAGAATTAGTAGTGATTAATTGGAAGTTTGGCAGACGGGAGAAAGATGCTAATTCTGACAACATTCTAAGTTTTTTTTTTTTTGAGTCACTGAATCAAGATCAAGGGAAAGATTTTTTAAAACCCACCGCCCACTGCCCCAAACTTTGTAGTGAGAAGAAAACCCATCCAAACCGGCCCAGAAAACCCCTAAATCCTGTCCTCGCCAGCCACATCATCTGGGAAGCTGGTCAGGCCGCTGGCATATTCATTCAGTAAACCAGTGAATTAGATATTGCCATATAGGACCTGTTTGGTTTGTGCCTAACCTTACCACACCTAACCTTAAGCAAACAGAAAGCTTGATGAACAAAACCCACTGGAAACATGCAAGCTGCTGCAAGACTATAAAGATACAGGAAATGCTGCCTACAAAATTTAATTGAAACTGGCAAGAATATTTCAGCTTTTCAAAAGAGAAGTAAGCAAAAAACTCTTAAAGCCATCAAAATATTCTTTAGATAAATATGTAGGAAGAGAATTCACTAAAGAAAAAAATTTTATTGAACGATTCAGGTACCTCAAAAGCAATCTAGACTACACATATCATATTCCTGACAGGGATTAAGCACCTCTGAAATAGCCGTCAGTACAGTTCAATGTGAAACGGTTCCATGGTTGCTCAGGCATCACAAAATATACCGATGTGCATCACTGAGAAGGCGTGATGTTAGCACTATGATCTTCCTTGGTGGATTAGAAAAACTTCATTGCCAGTCAACTGCCTGCAATATACATGGTACAACCGGTGATCTGGTAAAGAGGAAAGCGCAATCATCTGTCTTATTTCATTTTTGTCACAGCAAAAGAAGAGGAAGCCTGGTTATGCATATAAAAATGAAGAAGCAATTTGAAGGCAAAATTTTACAGGAAGGTACTAAACTTGGGGCGTCTCAAAATCTTAATCCACAGGCTATGAAAATTTACCAATTCACAACAGTTTTGTTCAACAAAAGGAGATTGGTTATTTGGAACAACGGATTAACAGTCACAACAAAATTAAAGCAATTGCCTATGGATTGGAGACAAACCTGGTTTCAAAATGACAAATCCAATGATGCAGGGAAGAAATTATTAATCCATAGCCTATGAAAGAATACCAATTCAGCACAGATCCATTGGAGACATATGAAATCATCACACATCCATTGGAGACAGACCTGATTTGCAGAGCGAAAGACCCAAGGATTATGCAGGGGTAATTCTTTAATCTGTGGACTCTGATCGAATCAATATAACAAACCTAAAATCAATATGATATAACCTGCTGCATACAAACTGAGAGCAACATGAACGTAACCTTTCAAAGGTGGAACAAAATAATTCTACCTGTGCCTGTGGTGGGGAAGACAAACTGAGACAACATGGCTATGGAGTGCGCCATATAAAGGCGAGCAACTGATGATGCAATTAAGGAGGTCTAATCCATCATCAATTGGGTAAAGGTGAGGGGTGCAAGGGTGGGGACTCAAACCGTGCGGTGGCTTGCAGCAGTCGAATCCATGGCCAGATGTGGTGGACGCGCTGGACGACGGGGTCTCGGTGGCGCACAGGCCCGGCGGCACCCGGATTCCGTCCAGGAGGAGCAGACGCGCCTCAACGCCGACCGGGAGAAGCGAGCGCGGGGGCGGAGCTCCTCGGCTGGCTGGCGGCGGCTCCGGGCTGCGGCGCTCCGCGGCGGTGCTGGCGCGGCTCGTCGGATCCGTCTTCCCCAGCGCTGTGGCATGAAGATTCTGGCGTGAGTCGAGGAGGCAGCCGACGACCTCGTGCAGCTCGGGAGGCCGTTGCTGCTCGGGAGCCCTGCCTATTCGAAGCCGCCGCGGCGCGAATCGGAGCTTGCGGGGGTGCAGTTGCCGCAGCGGCGCCTGGCGATGGTGCAGATGAAGGGGAACCTCATACACACAACTATTAAGCCTGATGGTTGAGTTTCTTATCTGCAAGCGTCGTTACCTCTTCGTTTCTTTAGAGTGCCCATCTCGGTGGAGAACTCGGTGGAGAACAGTTTCATTTGTTGCGGCTCAGTGGATACCAGCGGCGACGGTAATCAGAAACGGACTCCACCGAGAAGGGGAACGACGGGCACCTCGGCAGCTCGACCGACGGACGGGGAAAAAGTCTAGGAAGCAGTTACTGGTGACGTGGCTTCACCACAAGCCAGAGAATTTCTAAGTGGGGGTTTACCATATAGAAGGTTTAGATAACATAAAAATTTCAAGTACAATATTTCAGAAAGCAACGTTGTGAGACATTTTGACTGTTTTTTCAACTATTTTCACTGAATACACGAGTTCCAGCAGAATAAAAAATCATAAATTTCATAAATTACATGCAAGTCATAAATTGGGAAAGTGCTGCATAAATTGGGGGTTTTGTGATAATAGGTATCATCGGTGTCTGCTTCACCAGAGTCATCAAGTTCATCGTCGTTTCCCATGCTACTGCTCGAACAACCCAGCCCATCATCCTGTTTATACATTTGCTTCGATGGCTTGATTGACTACACGACACTAAAGAGTGGCCTCCGTTGGCCTTCTCTGCCAGCTCAAAGGCACGAGAACAGAAAACATCCATCTGCATAAAAAGATGTAAATAGAAAACAGAGATTAGAGCTTCAAAAGATGACTGAATGGGCATCTGTGAAATTACAACGGCTCACCTTTGTCACGACAGTAAAAGCAAATAGCTAGGGATAATGGATCGATTTGTTCTAGATACAAACCTTGGACAACACAGTACAAGCGAAGACACATGAATCATAGAGAATGAAATCTGATGTTTGCAGTTCCATTCATCAGACTCCATTTCACAAATAACAGTACACATACGTGCAGTGGTATGAGGAAGTGTTGGCCTCCAAGTTATGCGGTGCAATGTCAACCGTCTGACATGTAGAGAGCATTCCATTGTTACTACCATTATTATATAGCTAAGAAATAATGCATCCTGGTACTCCAAGCCAACAAGAGTGCACAAATTGAAAAACAGTATTTTATATACACAAGCAAAATTATGTCTAACAAAATCGGTTGGATACAAAATCAGTCATAGACTTAGCAATGGCTCCTGCTAATTAACACCAATGAAGCATTGGATACAAAAAAAATTGCTCTATAACCAGAACATGAATCTTTGCTGATTTCACATGATAGTTGCAAAACTAAACAACAATGTACAGTGCTCTCAAATACCATGTCATGCCTTGACCTAAGTCTTCAGCTACCAAGTTCAGGGACCCCATTGGCAAAACCTAACAAATTTTAGGCACTCACAATGCACTTCACTCCAACAGAAATAAGCAGATTCTAGTGGTCTATGGAACAGGTGTTGTTGAAGAATAGACGTGCCACTTTTGTCTTTGAATGAGGGAATGAAACTCAGTTCAAACTTCAAACTTGAAATTGCCAAATTATATACCTGATCTTAGATAGGCATTCACATACATGAATGAGCATACCGTTCTGAGTTTGATACTTTTTAACTATGGTGTTCAGCTTAAGTTAGAAGGTAGAAAGCCACAACATTTCTAAAATAGATGACTAATTTTTACAAAGTAGGTCCCATGCCACAACATTTTCTATCACAATATATTACAAAGTAGGTCCCATGCTAGTTCACTGCACTTAACTCTTATAATACAGGAATTAAGCGGTGTTAGGTAGGTAGCTTAGGATTACTCTTAAATTCAGATACCCTAGCATGGATCTCTATGCAGCAATAAAAGAATAGGACTATGATAAAAATAATAGAAATCCTATTTTATAAAACTTGTCATCCCAGGGAAAATGTACTACTGTGTGGGCATATAGGCCCTATAATCTAACCTGATACTCGTGGGGGTGCACATCTAAGTAGTTGCCTGAACCTTCATGATCAGAAAATCCCAAACCTAGCAAGATATTTTTAGACTAAATTTCAGTGATCAGGAACAAAGAAGAGGAGGGATTCAGTATGACAACTAAATAAAATTTTGACACTGAGACAGCTAGAAGGAAATATTTGAAGCAACATATGTAAATAGTAGCTAAACAGAGCCATCAAGATAACTGCACATTCTAAGACAGGCAGAACTGAATATGCCCAGAAGACGTGAAAGGGGATATTACTGAAAAAGGGCGATGACCATGGCAAATTAAGCACATGCGGCGCGTAAATAGATATGCAAGGGACCTTACATTTGGTTATTGGTAGTGTGGCACTGCAACATGTAGCTGAAGCAAATATGTAACATGACATATGTAGCTATATTTATATTTACCTAGGAGAGAACCAAACCAGTAAACAAATATAAGATTCATTGATGCAATATTTTCCACGCATGCACATTGCACAATATGAGAGTTGGAGAAGATTTGGCAAATAGCCTTGTGACATAGCGCTTCTTTTTCCGAAGCAATGCAACAAACTGATCTAAAATTTTTACATAAAAAAACTGATGGTGACAGACCTTCTTAAAGGTTGGTATCGAAAGCAACATAGATGTGCTTTTCTTTTGGTGGTTTTTTTTTTTTAAGACACAGCCAATCTTTGAGACTGAATTAGAAAATAAGACTTCAATCAGCGAACACCCACCTAAATCCTTAACTGGTCAGGTTTACTTTGAAAATAAGAACACCACATACTAAGGATAGTTCCTTTGTCCTCTTTATAGAATGATGAATGTAAGCTACAGATATAATTTTTTCAATATGTAGGTAGAACTTTAGCCAAATTGAGAGAGATTAATCTATAAAATTCAAACTATGGTATATGCTTCATAAGTATTAATAAAGTTGAACTATTTTCATTAAAATTCATGTTAGTTGGCCAAACAAAAGTTGATGAACTGATTAGTTCTCCTGAACCGGGATATCCCAACAGAGAGAGGTGTGTTAAGAAGACTGATCTAGCAGATCAGTACCATGAAACCTCCAGAGTGTTTGTGGACTGAACCTAAAGCATGAGAAAACCATAGTAAGGTATGTCTTCCTTACCTGAACCTGTAAATCCTTCACTTTAATCATTACTACCTGCACATGGATGGCTCATGTCTCAGAACCAAAGCCTTGGCCTGCACAGTAACAGCCGACCTGGACTCCTTTGTCTGACCGAGAACATAGAAGTACACTTGATAGAACATCGAAGTACACTTGATAGAACATGGGAATTCTGACCGAGAACATAGAGGCATAAGCTGGGAATATCACCAAAAACATTCACTGAGAACATCAATTTATTTATAGTAGAATATTGAAACATGCATGATAGAACATTAGAATAATAACTGAGAACATAGAAACATAAACTTGGAACATTCACCAAGAACAACATCAATTTATTTATAATAGAACATTGAAGCACACATGATAGAACGTGGGAACCATGACTGAGAACATTGAGGCATAAATTAGGAATATTCTATGAGAACAGCGATCGAATCTTTTTGGCGGAAGAACATAGAAACATAAACTGGGAACATTCACCAAGAACAACATCAATTTATTTATAATAGAACATTGAAGCACGCATGATAGAACGTGGGAACCATGACTGAGAACATTGAGGCATAAATTAGGAATATTCTATGAGAACAGCGATCGAATCTTTGGCGGAAGATTGGAATCGGAGGAATGAGGAATGAGGAAGCAGGATATAAAAGCAGGAGTTCTATAGAATTATATTCAATACTGCTTCAATACTGCAAGCATGATAGAACATCGAAACATGAATGATAGAACATGACAATAATGAGTGAGAACATAGAGGCATAAACTTTATAATAGAACATTAAAGCACGCATGATAGAACAGGGGAATATTAACTAAGAACATAGAGGCATAAACTAGAACCATTCACAAAAACAATCACTAAGAGCATCAATTTATCTATAATAGAACATCGAAACACGAATGATAGAACATGACAAATATATAGAAAGTGCAATGAACTTTTTTTATCACTCAACTTTTTTTATAACAACAAAAAATGGGGAGTTTGAACTACCTAGAAAAGAATTACTAGCATGAGCAGTGCTGCTTAGCTAAACAAGAAATGCAAAACAGCCCAGAGAATATGAACAGTGCTGCTTACATGATTGGGAGCAGGTAGTTGGCTTGTGCCTTTGGCAGGCATGAGAAGGGGGTGAATAGAGCGAGGAAGGGGAGCAAAAGACGCTTCAGAAAAATTGGGATTTGACTAGCTGTCTCCACTCTCCACCAAGGAAGCAAGGAAAGTTGCCAAGAACTAAATAAACTAAGTAACCTAGCTATATATAAAAGCCTAAGTAGCAGGCTGTCAACAAGGTGTTCATCGTGCTGTATTAAGAAATACAGCTCATCCAAAAGAGGGGCAATGGTTGGTTGGTTGATCTAGGAACCACCACCGGGGAAGCTAATAAGGCTAGGAGTTAATGAAATGGTGGAAAAGATTTGTTTGAAACAACCTGGTGTTTGAATGAAGAACTGGAATGGAACAGCTTAGCGAGTAGTGCGTTCAGAAACCTCCAAAACAGCTTCAGATGCAGACAGGAGGAACAGGCCAAAGCTGAACAACGACAAGCTTTGCTTTGATGTCCTTCATCGTAATAAGCTACCAATATAGTAAGTCCATAAGAGTGAGTCCATAAGGAAATCAATAGCATACAGTACAAACAAGGTTCCTGCACGCTCCATTACGGAAATCATGGAAAACTCTATTACGATGATCCTGTAGCATCTTTGCATGAATATAGAAACAAGAATAGCCAAACTCTGTGATCTTCTTCGCCAATAGTTCAACACGATTTACAGAGTTATAGAATATTATTGATTGGTTGATTTGAAGCTGTACCAAACAATCAACAGGTGAATGACTTGCATGTTATGTCTAGGTGGGAAGCAAAATGATAGAGGTGTTCATCAGCAAAACCTTGGAAAAGAGGGTGTTGAGATAGTGAACTTTCTGTCTTTCTTCAACAAAAGCACAGAATTGTGTAATTCCCTTCAGTGTAAGTTCGTCCATAAGGTTGATCACATAAGGTTTAGGCAGATATTTGTCCTTGAACTCCTTAACAGTCACAGGGAATGTCGCTGAAAACATCAAAATCTGTCGACTAGCAGGGAGGTAGCGAATCAACTGTTCTATGGAAGGTTGAAACTCAGGAGAGAGAAGCTTGTCTGCCTGGAAAGGAA
The DNA here is from genome assembly GCA_015847255.1 of Hyparrhenia diplandra. Lineage (NCBI taxonomy): Eukaryota > Viridiplantae > Streptophyta > Magnoliopsida > Poales > Poaceae > Hyparrhenia > Hyparrhenia diplandra. The sequence goes on from JADLZK010013050.1 coordinate 16,864, forward strand.
GAGATATCTATATGATTATTTTGTGGAAAGGGCAAGAATGAAGGACCAAAATTACAACAATAAAATAATTCAAACAAAATATTATTCGAGAAAAAGAACAGTTCATTGGCAACTTAAATGATGCATAACAGACTACTGACATGTTCACTTATATAAAGCAAGGGCATCTCGCATGAATATCGCTCTCTAAACATTCAGAATTAACTAGGGATCGACCATTTTCATAAGAGATTATTATTAGCATCAACTAGTGACCAGAGTCTGCTGTACGAGCCGTGGTATAAGTGATGTTGCTACTGGACTCCTACGACACAGATGAAAACATAAATAGTCCACAGAACATGAAAAGGATACAAGAGAGAAGTTAATTATCACATACAGTGAACATAAAGAAGGCAATAGGCTATAGCAATGACTGCATGGATCAAGAGAACTGACCAACTTGTGTTGCTCACAACAAGTGCAGGTCTGTTAGGCTTCAAGTAAACTTCACCATCAATCTTACTGGTAAAGACAGTAGTGTTCATGTCTTGCACTACTTCCTCTGCAATGTACGATCAGGCAACAAGAAATAAATTGAAGTGAAATAAGCACAAAACATCAAAATGCTCTGGTTAACTAAAGAAAAAACATACCCACTGATATGCAATCAGCATTGCCCATAGCACTACAGATGGAATTCCCTAGCCTGCTAAACAACTATTACGTATCTTAAGGTCATATGTGGTACTGGAAGGAGGAAATAAAAACTCAAAAATAGATGCTCACCCCATGTTTCTCCATCAACGAAGCAGGGTGGAAAAAATTAGGAGATTGATCATAAAGAACTGTCGCCCTGGAATTGCAGAGTAGAGAATGTGAACAGCAGTCCCCGATGGGTGTTCTCCCTGACGAAGAGATGAATGTATCCTAAACTAATCAGACAGCTGCAGAAGACAAATGGATTGAAAGGTATGAACCTCGAATGACTTGCTCATATTTGTTTTCTTCATGAGATCATTTAGCTAGTGAATTGAATAAACCAAAAAGCATAAGCAATGTAGCAATTTTTTTAATGTCATTATTAGCATGATCGGAGCATAAGAAGACCATTCCTCTTACCAGCCTGAAAGAACGAAAATTTACCTGTACAAATAAATTTTAATGTTCAGAATTCAGAGTCAATTAGCCCAAGCTGAATACATCAAGCATAAATTCATATGAAGGGCATCACCTGAATTGGTAAGCAGATATTAGTCCAACAACCTATAGACGATGAATAGGCAAATGGCTACGTGCTCTGAAGAAAAAAATGGAAGTAAACTGCAAAAGAGATTGTGTAGGGAAAAAAAGGATTTGTACCTTCATCCTAGCATCATCGTTGAGGATTGTCACTTGAGCAGACCTGATTACTAGATCTGTAGAAAAATCAAGAGGAGATAAAGAGAAAGGTCAGGATTTCAGTGAATTCGATGGAAGGAAAGAGAACATTTGACTAAAAACAGAAGTGCATGCAGGCATGCTAATGACAATATACTTAACCAGAAGCCAAAAAAAAAATCAATTAGAGACGTACCTGGAAGTGGGAACTGTTAAGGCATCCGCCAATCCGCTTAAACAGTGGCACCATGCACCGCTGGAGCTCTGCAGGCTGTGTTGCCTCGAGCACTTCTTCAAGCTCCCCCAGAAACAACACGAGTAATCCGCCAATCCACCAATCCCCAAGCTGATTATTAGTAGTCGAGATCGATTTTTAGATCTGACACAACAAGAGCCTAGGGGAAATAATCAAACAAATTAGCAAACTGGAAATATCAGAAGCAAATAACAGCATAGCTTCAATGGGGAAAATGAGAGAGAAATTGAGATCTCCGCTTGCTTCTTCAAGTCTATGACATATGGTTTCCCAAGCATGAACCAGGTGCTAGAGGAGGAGGGGAAACGGAGAACAAGCTTCAAAAAAAAGTGGCGCGCCGAATACCTAGCTGACGTGCGCGGAGTCCTCGGCGACGAGGTCCTTCCAAGGCCACAGCCTCGACGACAGCCATGGTCTCGCTTGGGTGGCTTGGAACTGCCGGCGGCGGAGGCGAGGGTTCACGAGGAGGAGCGCGTCGGAGGGCACGGGGAATAGCTTGTTGGGCCGAAACAGTCAAGGGCCGAATTTAGAGGGGTGGTCGGCGCAAGCTTAACTGCCGACTGGTCGGCAGTTAACGTTGGCGCTGAAAACTGAGAAAGTCCTGTTTGTTTGGTGGCCTCAGTTCCCGCCGCGGCCTGTGGGCTGGCCTCGCCAGATTTCGGCCTGTGGGAGGGCATAGACGCGTGGAAAATAGCTGGCGGCCCACGCGATTACCATGCGCCTGTGAAGCCTTGCCATGCAGCCCAGCGGGCTGGCTGAGCTGGGCCTGTATCTTTCTCTCGGCCGGGTGGGCCTGCACAGACTAGCAATCCCACCACCTCGCCTGCCCTACAAATTTGGTTCGCGCACGTCGGCGCCGCCCCCGATTCGCTTCGCCTTCCTTCCTTCCCTTGCCTTCATCCAACTTCATCACCAAGACAAGATGATCATCATCAACAACAAGAAGCGCAAGGTCGTCACCACCACCTCCTCCTCCTCCACGCCACCACACACCACCATCGACTCCCTTCCGGACGATGTCGTGGAAGACATCCTGCTCCGCCTGCCGTCCGCCGCCGCCATCTACCGCGCCGTCCTGGCCTCGGCGCACTGGATCCGCATCGCCGTCTCCTCGACCTTCCTCCGCCGCGTCCGCGACGTCGTCCACGACTACCCGCTCCTGCTCGGCCACCTCGTCTCCCCCGACGGCCAGGGCTCCACCCCGCCTTGCTTCCACCCGGCGCCGCTCCACTCGTCGGACTCGGACGGCGTCCTCGCCGCGATGGTCCGCACCGGGGACTTCTTCTTCACCCGCATCCAGGCCCACGGCTCCGGGCGCCACGTCCTCGAGGACTGCCGTGGCCGCCTGCTCCTCTTCTCCGACGCCGGGACGCTGAGGGTGTTCGATCCAATGACTCACCGGGTGTCTTCCGTTGATCAGCTGCCAACACGCGGAGGCAGAGCCCAGGACCACCGTGGCCGCAGACTGTGTTTGCTCCCGACGAAGAACACCGACGACGGCGGCCCTGCAGGAGCAGGCGCGTCGTTCCGTGTGATGTCGCTGCAGCACGGGAACAAGAAGAAGCCGGTTCGGTTGGAGGTGTACAGCTCCTGCACCAGAGCTTGGCGCGTTCTCGCAGGAGATGGAGTACCAGGCAGGCGCCAGATGGCCATGATCTACCGGGGACAGCATTCGCCTGCGATGCACGTGGGCGACCGAATATTTTGGAAGTACGACGCTGAGGATTCGCTTCTCTCGCTAGATACCAACACGATAACCTTCTCCGACGTGCATCTCCCTCCCGGTGTCACCCGTTGGTCAGCTTACGCCGTCGGCGAGACAGAGGATGGCAACTGCTGCCTAGTTGATGTTGAACGGAGCCGCCCGCGTCGAATGCAAGTGTGGCGGTTCGTCAATGGGGCTCAGTCGATGTGGGAGTTGGAGCGACAAGTGCCACTAATCTTAGATTCTCCATCAGCAAGTTTCAGTTTGCATCAGGTCCGTGCGATTGTCCGCGGCATTGTGCTTGTGTGCTTCAATAGCTCGTCACTTTATCAACATCACATTGCGTTTCGGCTCAAGAGCTTGAAGGTGGAAGCAGATTTTGCGTGCCGTGGAATCGCACGCCCCTTTGTGATAGAGTAATGGCGGCATGGTCTGTTGCAGGTGCAAATGCCTCTCAAACTGTCCTGTCATAGTATAATCTCAGTTATTATGTTCTATCATGTTTTGAATATATAATCCCATAAGATTGATTGCATTCTTGTTTTCTCCTATATTTTTTAACATAAATTTGAGTTATTATGGAGTTAGACACAAAAATCATTCGTCCACCCTCTGCTTCAAGTATACATGGCCTGCTGATATGGAGTCTAGTTTGTGTATTTTCTTAAAGGTATTAGGCAATAGGAGCATTTATGTACAGAGTAAATTCGAAGATACAAAAGTCATGCATGTTTACATTTCTTGCAGCCATCCTGGTTACTTGCACAACTGCAACGAATGATAGCTAGATGTACGTTGAGCCCAGGATGCTACACTTTGGTCGGAGTCCCTGGTATACTTGTTTGAAAATACCTACATAACATGTAGCCAACAATCCTATATGCAAGGACAAATTTAGCGGATCATCACATAATTTTTTATTGGCCAAAAATAATTGACTAGGATTAAGCATTGCTAACTATTTACCCTTGACTACAAGTTATTTATGGCTGTTGGATCCTCAACCAAATCCCTAAAATCGCCGGCCTGGGACGCATCTTGGCAAAGCACCTTTTTTTTAGCCCCAGAGGTGTCTAGCACCATAGCTAAGTGTGCAACCACTATGCATTATCAATGTATTTAAGTAGGACAGTGAGAGAAATTTCCCGGATCCATTGTATCCCACTGTGTGACTGTGAGTCTGTGTCTCATACTCTCATTTTCTTAAACAAGATCTGAAACATAGCGGACATATATTAATAAGGAAAGTAGAGAAATAAATGCGAAGCAGCGGAAGCAACTTCACAGATTTGACAGTCTAGCTATTTGGGTGAGCTACGGACTATTCACATTCTAAGGGTACAACAAGAGACCATAACAACTTGGCCTCTGAAAACAATCACTGTGCATCTTCTGGCTCCCCAAGTTATCAAGGCCTCGTTTAGTTTGCTAGAAAGATAGAAAAAACACTGTTCCAACTCATGTAGCACTTATGTAGCACTTTCGTTTGTATTTGATAATCATTGTCCAATCATAGACTTACTAGGTTTAAAAGATTCGTCTCGTGATGTACAACAAAACTGTGTAATTAGTTATTTTTTTTATCTACATTTCTTTGCTCCGAACATATGTCTTTTGGTGTATTTAATGTGACGTAATGGAGAGAGAGTCTAAAAACTTGGAATTTGAAGGGGAACTAAACGAGGCCCAACTTCCAAACATTTCCTTTCCACGCCTAGAACACCTCTGCCTACAACCTGCTTGCAACCTCCAGATAACACATATGCAACCATTGGAACGACAACATTCATCAACTGCTGCTCAAAAACAATGCATGAGCACTATGTAAGTTAAATTTGCTCTTAAGAGCATGTGCTCCCACCCTCTGGACCACAGGATACGCATTGTGATCCGTGTTAGCACACTTCTCAATGCACATTGCTCTGAGAAGTGTGTTAGCACGGATCACAATGTGTATCCTGTGGTCCAGAGGGTGGGAGCACATGCTCCTAAGAGCAAAAAACACTGCCTTCCTCTTGTCCAGTTGATGTTTAAGCCTACAGCCACACCGTCTCGAGTACTTGGGACGATGACGAGAGCAAAGCACCCGTCGCACCACAGACCTCACACCCTTCGTGTGCACAGGGAAGAGAACAAAAAGTTTGGGTGGGTACATGTCACACCCCAGACGATGGGGCCCAACGGGGCCCGCCCAAGGGGCCCATGGTGAAATGTCCTAAATGGTTAGAGGAGGGTGAAGATCTCTAGATTGGTTTTGGCTAATTGATGACATCCTTACGACTAATCTCTCTATGCTAAGTGTTTGATTTAGTTGGAGATTGGTCAAGTCAAGGACGGTGCATGGTGGTCATGGTGGATGGGTCGAGGTGATCCAATTGATGATCAAGTGCGCGGCTTGGCGTGTTTCGAGGATCAAAATGGGCTCAAGGCAAAGGTATATCATAGGGCCATTTTGATTTTACACTCAAGACACCATAGAGGGTGTGAGTGATTATAGGATCGATAAGCCGTACTATAAAGAGGGGAAAACCATCGTACATATCGATCCTCATATGCCTCTAGGTTCAAAATCATTTGCAGGCATTCTAACCTAGAGAGCTAACTCCGTACTTGATGGAAAATGTTTTTCAAAACGCTAACACATGGTGTCGGGGTGTTCTTCGACGTGTCGGCAACAAGAATCAAGTGACGGAAGTCGGTTTGGAGCAAAGACGCAACACAACGACGGAATTTCGCAGCTCAGAGGCGACCGGACACGGTGACCGGACTCGCGACCGGAAGCATGCAAAATCGACCGGACGCACCGGTGTGTGGTTCCGGTCAAAGAAACAGAGAGCATGTTTTCGTGGTTGTTCTCGGGGAGTGACCGGATGCATGCACCGGAAGCATGACCGGACGCATGCGAAGGGGTTCTATTTTTGGCTGGTTGGGTTTGTCGGTTCTGACCGGACTCATCGACCGGACTCATGCATGAGTCCGGAGTCCGGTCGGCGCGTCCGGTCGGCCCGCAGGAATTGCATGTTCCTCCCCAACGGCTCCATTTTTAGGTGGAGCCTATTTATACCCCTTTGGCCGGCCATGGGAGGTCGCTTGGTCATTTGAAATCAATCCTAACACCTCTAGAGCTGAGCACACATCCTCCTCCTCACTCCCTTTGCTTGAGAGCATCCATTCTAGTGAGTTGAGGTGATTCAAGTGCACTTTGCTTTGATCATTGCATCTAGTGGCGCTTGAGGATCGTTGTGAGCCGGTGGTTTTCTTGTTGCTCTTGGAGAGCACCACTCCTAGCCGGCTTGGTGATTGGTGGAGGCGTTGGCAAGAGAAGGTGTATGTTCTTGGCCACCTCCGGTGATTTGTGAGAGGGTCACACACTCCTCGTCGGGAAGACAAAGTGTGAGTAATTCATTGCTCGTGTCTTGGGTACCTCTCATTTGCTTTGGGTGCGAGAAGCCTAAAGGCATTTGGCTTGGAGTGAGCTCCACCTCGACCCACACGTGAGAAGGTCGGCACAACGGAGATTAGCTTGAGGGTGCTCAAGTGAACTTCGGGTTAAATCATTGTGTCTCTTGTCATCCGTTGGTGATTGGCTTCATTGTTCATATTGATATTCATCCTACGGTGATTGGTTGACTTACCTCGACACATTGGTATAAAACCTCCTCTCTACCTTGCATTTAAATTGATATATATTGTGCTAGTGTAGTTTGAGTAGAATTGCTTAGTTGCTTAGTCTTGATTAGAATAATCTAGCTTGTTCACCTAGTTGGTAAAGTAGTAACTTAGCCTTTATGTGTGAATTAGAGACTATAGCAACTAGAATTGTCAATAGGAGGCTTGCCGACAAGTAGAGCTAGAGCAAACGCTTTTATCGCCATTTGTTATTCTAACAAGCTTGTCTAGTGCCTTGTAGAAAATTTTATTAGGCTATTCACCCCCCCTCTAGCCATTTAGGACCTTTCAGAGGGTGAATAGTCTATAAAAATTATACAACAACACTTAAGCAAGGTGGTTAGACAATAAGACGACGTAGCAAATAAAGCGATGCTTCAACTAGTTATGCAAGCCACTTATCAATTCTAGCAATTCTAGTATCTCTAAATACATCCAAATTGCTATGTCACTAAATACTCCTTGGTGAACAAGATATACTGAGTAAATCTAACACTACGGGCTAACTAGCAAGGCAAGCTATCACTACTCAATATAACCAATGTAAAAACAGGAGTAGAGGATGATCGATATACCGCCGGTGTAGAGTAGAGGTGGAAGCCAATCACCGATGTCAATAGAAATCACCAACGAGCTCAAACACAATTGACACGATAATTTATCCCCGAGGTTCACGTGCTTGCCGGCATGCTAGTCCCCGTTGTTGCCATACACCCACTTATGATTTGCAAGTTTAATGGCCGGTGCCAAATCCCTCAGAGGGAGCTCAACAAATCACTCACAAGAGGGGATCCACAAGCCACGAGCAATCCACTAGTGATACCTTTCGCGAATCTCCCGCGGGGAAGGCTCAACCGAGTCCACCGGTGTGGCCTCGAACAATCTCCGGTCGAGCTCAACACCTCAACCAACTCCAAGCCGCTAGGGAACCGGGCAAATTCCCAAAAGAAACAAGAATCCCGTAGCTCCTCCGAAGAACAAGCACCTCTAGATGCAATCAACAAGCAAATACACTTGAATCTCACTCAATCTTACCAAAGATCGAAGTTAAGCAAGAGAGATGAGTGGAGGGGAGTTTTCTCAGCTCACAAGAGAGTTAGGATGTTCAAATGTGCAAGAGAGAGAGAGCTAGCAACCGACCACTCTTCTATTTATATGCCCCCCATGAAAAGAGTCGTTGGGGGAAAAACCACAGCCTCTGCGAGGTGACCGTACCCGGTTTTTTACCTCTCTGGAAGTGACCGGACTCTCCTTTACTAGGCTGAAGGGTCGAGATGGGGACTAGAGGGGGGTGAATAGTCCCTTTTAAAAACTAATCGCACCGGCTAACCGAAACAAATGTGGAATTAAACTTATCGGTCTAGCCGAGACTTCACCCCTCTAACTAAGACTCTAAATCACCTCACAAAAGATCCTACACAATAAGAGTGAGGTGACAAGCCTAGCTTGAGCTCCTAATCAATTCTAATGCAAGGTCACACAAACCTAAGCACTAGTACTTCAAGCACGGGTGAGCTCCTACACAATTCTAGTAAGCAAAAGCACTAAGCCCCTAAGCTCACTAGATGCACAATGGACAAGGCAACACACGCCTAACTCAAAGGCTCAAATTACCTAGCTACACAAGCTAAGCAAAGTAACTAAACAAGCTACACAAGTTAGATAGTTACAACTACTCTACTCAAGTACAAGCACAATGAATATATGAAAGTAAGAACAAGGCTTGTGATGAAGAGAATGCAAACCACCACGAAGTGTGGACACAAGATGACACCGGTGATTTTTTACCGAGGTCTCGGGAAGCTTGCCAACTTCCCCCTACTCCTCATTGTGTCGACCGACACCTTGGTGGTTTCACGGTTTGGCGAATCACCCAGTGATGATCCTCAAGTTTAATGGCTAGTGCCAAATCCCACAGTGGGAGCTTGATCGAGTCCCTCACACAGTGTGAGTCCTCTAGCCAATCCCTCAGAGGGCACCGTGTGAACCCACACACAAGTGTGGTAGCTCAATGACACGCTCCACTAGAGTTGCTCTTCACGATCCCCGCGAGGTGAGCACGAACCTCTCACAATCTCTTCTTCGGAGCATCGCACAATCTTCTTTGCGTGCTTCACGAAGTCTCTTGCCACCAAGCCGTCTAGGAGGTGGCAACCTCCAAGAGAAACAAGCACACCGGCTTGCAACACGATCACCTAGTGCCACAAATGCGATCTCTCAACGCAACACACTAGAACTCGATCTCTCACTCAATCGGATGAACGATATCAAGCATATGTGAGTGGGAGGGCTCTTTAGTACTCTCAAGCATGGACACAAAGTCCCCAAGGTGCTAACCTACCTGCCATGGCCGACCACAACCTCTATATATAGCCCCCAAGCCAAATAGAGCCGTTGAGGACAAAACCACAGCTTCTGCGAGGTGACCGGACGCACCGACCGGACTCACCAGCGGGTCCGGTCAAGCGTCCGGTCGCTCCCTTCCGAGCGTCCGGTCAGAAAGGACAGAGTCCCTAGCCCCACAGCTAACGGCCACTTACAAGGTTCCGGTCACCACCGGAAGCATCCGGTCCATGCGTCCGATCAGGTCTAAGAGCGAAGTCCAAAAACATGTTCTCTCGGAAACTCCGGACTCACCTCACCGACCCGGTCAAAACCCGTCCGTCGGCGTCGGTCAAAACCTTGTTTCTCCGTCGTCCGACATGCTACCCAACAAGTATACCAACGAGCACGAATAGCATGTTTTTCATCGGCGTCCGGTCGACGGTTCGATTATTTGTTTCTCGCGAAAACCGTCGTTTCTCCGTCGCCTTTGCTTCCGACATGCTACCCAACAAGTATACCAACTTGAGCACGAGGAATAGCATGTTTTCACCACCACGATGCATCCGGCGCAATAGAAAATATGCAACTCATTTTCTTGAAAGCGTCGAATCTCGCCGAGCTTTTTAATACAATAGAAAATATGCAACTCATTTTCTTTAGGTTGTTACTGCAAGTGTGATTTGAGGTCTCCTATTTTTTTTCATTATTGTATATATTTGTACTCTATATTTCTAGCTCTCTTCTTTTTAATACAATAGGTAAATAGGTAGCTCTCCTGCCAGTTCCCTTTTAGAAAAACAATTCTAGAGCTGATGTCTGATGTCTCAATTTCCTCCCACACAGCGGCGTGAGCAAGGCGTGTGAGCAGGCCGGCCAGCTAATTGCCTTGGTCCTCCGCACGAGTCAGAGAAACAAGGAGGTTTCGGTGGATTTTTTTTCCCTACATTTTTCCTATGGAAGTTGCAGGATAGGAAAGTTTCCTGTGCTTTTTTCCTTCAACCATTTCCTATGAACCAAAGGGGATCTAGAGTGTCCATTTGGGTAGGATTACCTATTTCTTAGTTTTTTTTTGCAAAGAGTGAAATACACGGTAGGTACATGAACTTGTGGTGTTGTGTCAAATACGTCCATGAACTTAGAAACCAGCCATCCAACCCCTCAAACTTGTGAACCCGTTCACCCAGGCCCAATCCGGTTTTGCATGGCTTGCACGACAGTTTTGCATGGGCACTGTAGCGATGCCGACGTCAATGGTGACATCAACATTCTTTTTTTTTTTTTAAATTGATATCTTTTTATTGAAGCTCCAAATATAGCAAATAATATATCAATTTTGATCGTCTCGACGAGCTCTTTGCAATGGTGTACTCCGTTTTGTAATTTGAGATAATTTTATTTCATGTAAAATTAAATATTTCTATAGAATGAGTAACACTCATTCTATAGAAATATTTAATTTTACAAATTCCACTAGTGATATTTTATAGCGACTTAGCGGTTGGGCGACACCGCGTGTGCACATGCAGGCGCGGTGAAGCTAGCAGATGCATGCATGCATCATCGGCCGGCGGAAGAAGCGGAGAGCTAGGCGCCGTCGGCGGTGGGTGGCCCGATCGATCGTCCGGACGACGTATCGGATGGGCATTGTCGTTGCCTATTACATGCTCACATGCATACATCGATCGGATAATACGACACACATTTTAATGCGTGTCGTCTAAGGTTTTGAAACTCTTGTAAACCTCCGGCAATCTTAATCGGTCGGTTGCACCTTATCTTTTCTTTTATAAAAATATTTAATTTTACACAATAAAACTATCTCAAATAACAAAAAACGGAGTACACCATTGCAAAGAGCTCATCAAAACGATCAAAATTGATATATTATTTGCTATGTTTGGAGCTCGAAAAAAGATATTAATTTCGCAAATAAAAAAAGTGAGTCGATGTCATCACCGACGTCAAGATCGCTACAAAGATCCATGCAAAACCGCCTAGAAAAACCGCCATGCAAGCCATGCAAAACGGGTTGGGCCGGGGTGAACGGGTTTGCAAGTTCGAGAAATTTGGATGGTGGTTTCTAAGTCCATGTACCTATTTGACACAACACCGCAAGTTCATGTACCTACTGTGCATTTCACTCTTTTGCAAATCCTATGAACCAAAGGGGCCTAAAAGTTTGCGGTTCCACACATGCCACTAAAAAGTTGGGCCAGTTACCATGCCATTGCTGCGAACTTTTTTACCGCCCACACCATTTCGTCCATAGTCGCCGCTAATGGTGTCAAATAGAGTTGCAAAAAGACATAAATGCCTTTTACAGCTTTAGTATCTCCTTCCTCTAACTTGTTCCCATGGCCTTCACTCTCCCTTTGAGCCAGCAGCTTTGACCTCTCATAGCTCCAAATTTGTTGATCAAACGCTTTGCTACCTTTTACCAAAATTGAAGCACTTGAAATTCGGACAACTTTTAGTTTGGCCAAATTTCAAGTTTAGTTACAAATTGTGTGGAACATGTAAATGAACAAAGTCGGGTTTTGGATTTCAAATTCGAAATTTGCCCCGACTTTGGATCCAAATCCCTTCAAATCTATAAACCCTAGAGCGAATCAGCTTCCACCACCTTGAAGCTTAAGAAATTCTCTACGATCTATAGTTTGGGTTTTTTCTCTAGTTGTATTCAACAATTTTGATTATAATTTGGGAGAAAATATGTGTTTTCGGCCGTTTTGGTCGACCCGCCGCAGAACGCGCGTGACACGTGGTTCCCGGCCTCCAATGCCGCTTGTGGACAACATCGACGGCTTGTCATTCTAGCCTACCTCGCTGCTCGGTGGGCCACACTACACGACCAGTGCCTCAAGCCGGGACACGATGGCGTTGAACTGGAACGACACGTGTAGCTGGTCCGTCTACATGAGCACGTCCCTGTTCCGCCTAGCGCGGGGAAGCTCCATCAGTCGTCGGCACACGCGCACGAGGGAGTTCCGCCCAGTAGCAGCTGCGAGCGCGCGAGGAGGAGGTCGTCGGGGCCGGGGTGGTTGACAAGGTGGGGTGAGGCGCTGTGTAGAGGTGGCTCCAGCATAGGTGAAGGCGGACAAGGGCAGCACGTGGCAGAGGTGGAGCGTGCATCGGAGCAGCACGAACGCCACAGCTACTTAGAGATGGAAGACGCGATAGGAGAAAGGTTCAAGCATGGCATTTTTGACTTCTTAACTGAGCGAGCCCACCTGTCAGACGATGGACGGAATGGCATGACTGACAAAAAAAGTTTGGAGCAATGGCACAAGTAATCGACCCTACTTTTTGGAGCGTCTGTTGTGGTAATAGCCAGTAGTATCCACGTAGTCTACGATGTGGATATGAGAGATAAAAAAAAATATTATTTTATACTATTGGACTCACGTACTCCTCTCACATGTTCTTGAGCGCTCTCTTCGTCCCTAAATAAGTGGTCGTTGGTGTGTGTGCCACAAGTTTGATTTCGGTTTGTACAAAATACATGCAACATTTGTGTCTTCAAATAATTTTGTTAAAAGCTAGATTCAAATATCTTTCCAATGATACTAATTATATAGAATAGGTATTAATATATTTTAATATAAAATTGGTCAAAGTTGTTTTGTTGGTAAGTATAAAAGACACTTATTTAGGGACGTAAGACGTGAAATAGATGAGTTATTTTTTCGTCACGGTTGGTTACTCTCTCTACTTTTTTATATCACGTTACCTCTAGCTAACTAGAGTGGCTTACGTGGAACCGTAGATTTTTATAATGGCATGTATGAAAAAAGCTTTTTTATTCACTTTTCACACATGAATGTGTTTAGAGCCCGAATTCCCCCTCAAATTTCACTATATAAAAGAAGATTCCACATCACATCAAAATGCCCAAGACATGTATCGAGTGCGAAATGTAGGTAAAAAAATAAACTAATTACGGTTTATATGTATATCGCGAGAGCGATTCTTTTGAGCCTAGTTACGCTATAGTAGGATAATATTTACCACTAACAAACGAAACGCGCTACAGTGTACGATGTGACATGCATGCCCTATCCGTCCAAAATTTTGGGTGCTAAACACCCCTTGTTTAGTTGGGCAAAAAACTTGCCTAAAGCATTGTTGGAACTCTTGTAGCATCTTCAGAAGACGTTTCGTTGTTTTTGTGATAAATATTATCCAATCATGGACTAACTAGGCTCAAAAGATTCGATCTCGTGATATACAATAGAACTGTGTAATTAGTTTTTTTTTTACCTACATTTCTTCGCCCGAACGTATGTCTTTTGGTGTATTTAATGTGATGTGATGGAGAGAGTATAAAAACTTGAAAGTGTTTGGGTGTTTAGTTGGCGAAATATTTTGGGTTTAGATCTTTGAAGAATTTTCGTTTGTATTTGGTAATTATTGTCTCACCATAGATCAACTAGGCTCAAAATATATGTCTCATATTTTTTATCTAAATTATGTAATTAGTTTTTTATTTATCTACGTTTAATGCTTTGACGCGAGAATGAGAACTAAACATGGCATCCGAGACGACGAAGACCGAGAGTCGCTAGCCAGCTGCCCCACACCACACCACCACCGTCACCGCTCACCACCACCCCCATCAACACCGCCGGCGCCTCCTCCGATTTGCCGATTCGCTTTCCGTCCCTCGCCTCCAATTTCAAGATGATGACGAACAAGAAGAAGCGCAAGGTCACCTCCACGGCATCGGCATCGTCGCCGCTACCCACCACCATTGCCTCCCTTCCCGACGATGTAGTGGCAGACATCCTGCTCCGCCTGCCGTCCGCTGCGGCCATCCGCCGCGCGGTATTCGCTTACAAGCACTGGATCCGCGTCGCCTCCTCCTCGACCTTCCGTCGCCGCCTCCGCGACTTCCACGACTACCCACTCCTGCTCGGCTACTTCGTCTCCCCCGATGGCAAGGGCTCCATCCCGCCGCACTTCCACCCGGCGGCCCTGCACTCGTCGGAGTCGGACGGCGTCCTCGCTGCTATGGTCCGCCGCGGTGACTTCTTCTTGACCCGCATCCAGGTTCAAGGCTCTGGCCAGCACGTCCTCGAGGACTGCCGCGGCCGCCTGCTCCTCTTCTCCGACGCGGGGACGCTCAGGGTGTTCGATCCAATGACTCACCGGGTGTCTTCGGTTGACCAGCTGCCAAGACGCGGAGGCAGAGCCCCCGACCACCGCGGGCGCACCTTGTGTTTGCTCCCGAACGGCGACGACCCTGACGCGTTCCGTGTGATGTCGCTGCAGCACGGGGACGGCAAGAAGCTGCGATTGGAGGTGTACAACTCCTCCACCAGATCTTGGCGCGTCTTCCCAGAAGCTGAAACAGCCAAGATACCAGCCAGGAACCAAATGGCCAAGATCTACCGTGGACAGTTTTCACCTGCGATGCACGCGGGCAACCGAATCTTTTGGAAGTACGCCGATGCAGATTTGCTTCTCTCGCTAGACACAGAGACGATGACGTTCTCCGACGTGCATCCCCCTCCTGGCATGAGACGTTGGTCAGCTTATGCTGTCGGCGAGACAGAGGATGGCACCTGCTGCCTAGTTCATATCTTTATACACTATACCAACAGCAACCGACAAATGCAAGTGTGGCGTTTCAAAGTCGGAGATGATCACGACAGCAATGGGGCTCAGTTGTGGGAGTTGGAGCGACAAGTGCCACTAATCTTACATTCTCCATCAGCAAATTTCAGAGTGGCTAAGGTCTGTGCAATTGTCGGCGGCATTGTGCTTCTCTGCTTGGAGACAAAGTCAAGAGCGTCTTGTTATCGACATCACATTGCGTTTCGGCTGAAGAGCTTGAAGGTGGAAGCAAATTTTATGTGTCGTGGACTGGCACGCCCTTTTGTGATCGAGTAATGGCATGGCCTCTTTCAGGTGCAAATCCTTGTTGCCTATCAAAGTGTCCTGTCATAGTATAATCTCAGTTATCGCAGTTACTATGTGCTATCATGTTTTGACTAATCCCCTAAGGTTGACTACATTCTTGTTTTGTTGTCTATTTTTTAACCTAAGTTTAAGTTATGGAGGAAACATTAGACATAAGAACCATTGGTGTCCACCCTCAGCTTCAAGCATACATGGTCTGCTGACATAGAGTCTAGTTTTGTGTATTTGCTTAAAGGGATTAGGGAAGAGGAGGATTTATCTACAGATTAAATCGGAGGATACAAGTCATGCATGTTTACATTTATTTCAGCTATCCAATGGTTACTTTTCACAACAGCAACAATTGATAGTTATATGTAAGTTCAACCTAGGATGTTACACTTTGTTGAGAATCCCTGGTATTCTTGTTTGAAAATATCTACATATCATGCTAAAAAAATATATACATACTATGTAGCCAACACAATCCTATGAAAGGAAAAATTTAGCGGATCATCAAATGAGTTTTTGTTGACAAAAGAATAATTATTAGGATTAAGCATTGCTAACTATTTACCCTTAGCTACAAGTTATATCTATAGTTATTGGATCCTGAACCAAATCCTCTTTTAAGACATAAGATAAGATGTTTGGAAAAATCCATTAAACCCCTTAACTATTGCTTCTCATATACTTCACCCCTCACCTCAAAACCAGGTAGTTTATCCCTTAATTAAAGTATTAAAAACTGTCTAAATTACCCTCAGGGGTGATTTTGAAGGTTTTTTTTTTTTTTTTTTTTTGCTGGTGGGCAAATTTCATGGATGATGATATAGCTGTGAGTCAATAAACAATATAAAAAAGGTATATATAACTACCTAATGTATGGCGGATTTAATATGTAACCCTCAACTATAAAAGACAATTATAGCCACTAAAGTATCTAATACTTTCAAATGATCCTTGAGATAGTTCTGCAAGCCATATTTTTTGCGCAGCTGTTTTACCAACAAAAATCACCTTCGAAAAACACTCATGAGGCTATCTAAACGGGTTTCAATACTTAAGGAGTAAAATAAAATATCTGGTTTTTAAGTAAGAGGGTGAAGTAGATGATTAACTATAGTTAGAGGGTTGTTAATGTTTTCCAACATGTTTAGAATACTAGAATTCACGTGTAAAAGTGAACAATGGATCACATGGATTATAATTCAAACAACTGGCTCAAAGGGGATAGACCTTCTGAGACATTGCATTAAGAAGAAATTATCAATTTGCAGCGTGGAGAAAAGCACCCTAAAATCTGCAGCCTAAGACACATCTTGGCAAAGCACCTGTTTTTAGCCCCAGGTGGCTGGCACTACAACAAGTGTGCAACCACCATGCATTATCAATTATTTAAGTATGACAATGAAAGAAATTTCCCAGTTTCATTGTATCCCACCAGTGTGTCTCATATTGTCATGTGACAATTACTTCAGTGACATATAAGGGGCTGCCAAAAAGTTTCAGTGGCACAGGAACAATTTATCATGAGTTCGTGGCCCTGAGTCTCTGATCTTAAAGTGCTGATGGGTAATTTCTGTTCACTAGAGTAGTTTAGAGCATCTTAAGGTGCCCTTTGGATAGGATAAAGATCTATGGAATCTTGTATTTTATATTACCTAAGTTCTATCGGATTTTGAGACTAAAAATCTGTGTTAAAAATGTTCCAGAATCTGTTTGCGATTATTATAGGATTTTGATCCAACAGAGTTACAGAGCTAATATTACAAAAGATCGACGATAAACTTCTGTATCATTGACTCTTTCTAGGCTTCTACACTCTTAGATGACCTACCTAAGTACCTAGGTTATCATGTTTCATCAAATTTTATATACAAACACATTGATGTTTTATTTCAGTCACGATTTATGACCCATTGTATAACTCTTGGAACTTTTTGTATCATGTCAGTGAAGTAACTTATTTTTGCTGCTTCTACATGTTGACCATTTTAGCATTCTCTTTTTTAGATGTAGGTTGTTTTAGAACTTCAAAAACTTCTATATGCATCTCTCCCACTACATAATAAAAGAAGGTTATTGAGGACATTTGATCTATATTAAGCCTTGTGCTGAAGTCTACCCCAAGTACTTCTGAAATATTTTTTTTCGAAATCGAGCTTAGCTCGTTTTTCATTAAGGGAAGTGGCATAAAATCCAAACGAATTACAAACTCAAGCTAGCATCCCCGGTGAGATGCCGAGGAGTACTTCTGAAATATAAAGCAATGGTTTCATGTTCTAACAAGTTGATATTTATAGTCTTGCGTGGATTTTTATATTTGCAGGTGGTGAACCAAGGTGCTGAACTTGAAGTTGGAGCCTTTGAAATTATGAGGATTTTGCTTGCAGATGTTGGGCCGTTCGTTCTCAGCACGTAACACTGGTTAAGAAAAAGGATTTTGGAAGACCTCTGTAACTAACCGTGGCTCTATTTATCATTTACCGTGACTTGTGTCTGGTGGTTTCATCTGAAATAGATATTTACAAGGGTGGTCATCTTAATAGGTATTTTCAGAGACCGAACTCTTAAAAATGTTAGATGTAGAAATCAATTAACAGATTTGGCACTCTTAAGGTGGGCACCTCTATAAATGGTTGTTTATAACATATAATTCACATCTTTTTTCATATGACGTTGGATGAAAACAAATTATACTAAAATTATTGAGCCCATGCTATCTACATCAATGCAATTGACGAGTTTTACATTGAAACTGTTTAGGGTTTCAAAAATCCATTTCAACTTCGTTCTCAATTTTAAAATCTAAAATTTGGAGCTGTGAAACAACATTGGATATTGGCATGGTCTATTAAAGTTGTACTTAATGTGATATGCAATTTGTTGTTGACAAGTTTGTGGTTTGAAGCTGTTCGAGTCCCAAATATGAGTTTGGGGTTCTTAGATTTTTCAAAATTGAATTTTAGAATTTTAGCGGCCGATGCAATTTAGAAATTTGTACTAGTTGACAAGTTTTTTATCCAAGTTATTTGGAGGCCGAGATGTTCATTTCAAGTCCTCAAGTTTTGTGATTCAATTTCGAAGCAATCTCTAATGAAGGTATGGCCTGCATTCAAAGCTAGTTCTACTTTGATTCAAAACCAAAGGGAAACAATTACTTCCATTCCATCGATGAGAGACCGTTTTCTATCGTCCTCGCGCCGGTTTAATCATCCAATCCACCGCAATTGCGCCGGACTGGGCCGACGCCGCGCTCGGTTTCAGAGTCGTTTCCTACCTTCCATCGGATGCGACGGCATTAGGGTGACGAACTGACGATAGTCACATTTCAAGGCCCAACAGCGATAGCTAAAATTCTCATTATTAATTAATTAGCAGTAATTCGTTCAAAAAAAAAAAAATTTAATTAGCAGTAATTAAAAAGAGGAAGAAAACGATCGAGATAAAGAAGGTTGATAGCTGTTTCAAAAAAAAAAAAAAAAAAAGGTTGATAGCAATGGATTTGTCTCGGGACGGCGCGGATGTTTCTAGCTTTGGAATAACATGATTTTGACTCTGGCGTCTTGATCCGGTCCTCTTGTGTGATCCAAATAAGATCGCCCCGGACGGCTACGACGAGAATATAACCCGACACAAGTAATTATTGTTATACATATTTCGTGTGTATGGGAAAAGATTATGCGAGTAGGATGTCGGGTGTAGCGTCATCTACATATACACGTCATAATGTGAGGTTATGACTCCCCGCCCCCAAAACGTGAAAAAGCAACGTGCTCCACCTCTTAATGCGTCATAAATTTGTAAAATTCGTTATCCACATTGTGCGTGCAGACATGGCAAGCTTTATGCTAACTTTGGTTATCTTGCGTCGGCTTGTAGTTCTTCTACTGCAACAAATGAAGAAGAAAAGTTTGATGTACATTTTGAGCAACGTCCCATGCCCACGTGTGCACTTGTAGCCGCTAACGACGAGCGGGGACATGTGTTTTCTTATCTTATAGGAAAAAACAGCATCTTTCCATGATTTTTGCACATTGCCTGCTCCCGAGCACATGCTAAGCGGCACTTACAATCTTAGAAACTATCATGGTTTTTATAGTCTTGGGCATTTGTGTAAAACTATCTCCCACAATGATTTTTCTATCGTGATGTCACATGACCCACTTATCACTCTCACAAATTGTCTTGGTTTTACGTGAAGACGCGGTTTCTTAGTTAGACTTGTTTTTCTTGTGTTTTTCCTCTCTCTCTTAAATAAATAAGCGTCACATCTTTCAATAAATAGAGGGGTAATAAATAACTTGATACACCATGCCCGCTCATTGTGAGTACTCTAAGGGTTGGTTTGGCACAACTGTGTGCTCTCTGATTCTTCGGTTATGCTCCTAATTTTTGGTGAAGTGATTCTTTAGCATATACTTTTTCAAATTTAGGATGGAGAACCAATTCACAAAATCAAGATAAACTACTTTTTAAGCTCCCAAACTCCTAGTCCATTTTAGATAATCACTTTACAGAATCAACACCTAATCACTCGTCGCTGAAAAATGTGTTTGGCAATTAAGAAATGATTATTGAAAATCTATCCATCGCTGCAAAAGTATTACTTACTGTTTCAAATTGTAGTTCGTTTGACATTTTCAACCCCAACTTTAACCACTCGTTTTATTCAAAAATTTGTGCAAAAAAATCACTTCTTTTGTTATGACTTGCTTTATTAACAAATGGTATTTAAGAATGACTTACATTTGATTTTTGTGCAATTTTTTAAAAAAGACAGTAGTATAAAGGGTAAAAAATCAAATGAACTATAATTTAAAACGGAGGGATTACTCAGTATAAACAGAGCAACATAGTAACTTAAAACTGATGACATGAATGAACTGCAAAAAAAAAAAAAAAATATGGACGCGGTTTTGTTTTGGAGCCAGGGAAGAGCAGCAAGCGTCCAAATGAAACCAGCCAGACCTACGGGCTTCCCAGGAGCCTAGCCTCCTGTGGGCCCTCCGCGACTTCCTCGCCCATCGGCCCCACCTGTCAATCCCCAAAGCCACGGAAATTAAAATCATATAATAAATTCTACTACTACAAGAAGAGAAGAAAAACCGCAGCCAAAAATAATAAACCAACTCCCCTCTCCTCCTCGCCTTTTCTCTCTCCTCCCACTCCGGCGCTCCTCCCTCCCTCCCGCTCCTCCGGCCGGTCGGATTCCTCCGTCTCCGCCGCCGACGTCCCTCCCCGCACCGCCGCGCCACCGGGCTTCTCACCGCGCGGGGTGACGTCTCGTACCCTGTGGCGCCCCGCCGCCGCCCCCGCCAAATGCCCGGCGCGCGCAGCGCTGCCGCCCCGCCCCGCCCCCGCTGCCTCGCTGCGACACGGGTGCGGGGCACGACGTAGGATTCTGACGCCGGGGATCTGTTCCCCTCCTCCGTGGACCCGTGGCGGTTCCTGTTTTAGGAGGCTTTGCGCGCCTCCCGCTCGATCCATCCTGATCGCGCTTCCGCGGATTCCGATGCAATGCGGGCCGCGGGCCGGGCGGCTCCTCTTCTGATCGATCTCGGGGGATTCTGAGGTATTGTTCCTGACTGCATTACTATTGCCGATCGCCTACAGAGTGGCGTGCCTGCCGTTTGTACCTTGGTAGTTATTTGTTTGACCGCATTAGATAGTATATTTGGATTACGTCGACACTTTATATCTTTGTTGTGTCGTTTAGGTGCCGGCCTTATCATCGTTTCCTTTTATTTATGCTTTTGAATTAAGCCAAAGACTTACCATGTCGACACTGCACTACTTATCTGGTTTTGGTCGAATATAGTTCATTATTATGTCAGATGGGGAGTATAAATGCATCACGGCTTTTGGGATTGTAGACTTTAATAAACTTTATCGTACTGTCATGCTATTGCAATGCTGGTTGAGGAAATTCATGCTGCAAACTGAATACAATAATTCTTTCTGGTGTATTTGTACAGCGTGTCAGCGTGCATTGAATTTTTCTGCTTCTTTTTGTCAATGAGTTTGTTTTAACGAGTGCCTTCATGACTTTCTAGATTTCTCTCGCAGCAGTGAGGATGCAAGTATGAGGGTTTCTTTGAGGTGGTACAGTTTCAGCCACCAATGGAGGACCCAAATAAAACATTTGCTGACGTAGTTAAGCTTTTGACATCATGGCTGCCACGACGCTCCAACCCAGACAATGTCTCCAGGGACTTCTGGATGCCCGATCACAGTTGTCGAGTTTGCTATGACTGTGACACGCAATTCACCATATTCAACCGCAGGCATCATTGTCGTCGTTGTGGGCGAATTTTCTGTGGTAAGTGTACCGCAAACTCCATCCCAGTTTCGAGTGGCCCTGACAGAAATGTCGATGAGGGGGACAGGATACGGGTCTGCAACTTCTGCTTCAAGCAATGGGAGCAAGAAAGAGTCACTTCCCTCAAGCCGGTGCTGCCGGTGCTCAGCCCTACCCTGTCTGAAGCGAGTTTGTTCAGCACCAAATCAGCTATCACCATCAATAGTGTTACCACAACAGCTGGCTCTTACTCTGCTGGAAATTATCAGCATGTGGGCTGTGTTAGCAGCAGTAGTCCTCCGAAGTGTTGCCATGACAAGACCTCCCATAATATGCAAGAAGCCCATGCTCCTGAGAAATGTATGTCCACTGTTTCAAACAAAGATGACTCTTCAGTTCAGTTTGGCTACTACACAAACAGGTATTCTCTTTGAAACCTCATATGGTATAATGTTACTCAGTTAATATGTCATGATCTGCTTTTGATCATTTTTTTTCATTCAGTAAACGAATAGCATTGTTATTATACTGAGATGTATTGTTTTCACCTTTACTTTTTCATGCTGACAAGTTCAAAATGCTTGGCTAATTCTTACCTCATCACGTAACATTCTAAATCAGGAGTGATGATGAAGATGAAGAATACCCTGCTTACTGCTCTGATAGGCAGGTACAACATCAACAACAGAATGGAGAATATTATGGCCCAGATGAGTTTTATGAGCTTGATACACCCTACAATTCAAAAATGTCACAGACAGTTGAAGAATCTGTGACCTCTAAAGAACTATCCTCGCATGTGCTTGATCAAGGATTTCCTAGCACACTGACCGTTACAAAATCAGACAATGAACCAGAACCTGATAATAGTTCTGAATTTGGTGCTGCTTCATCCATTTATGCTTTAGAAAGTAGTAATGAGACAAACCCAGTTGATTTTGAAAAGGATGAACTTTTCTGGGTTCCTCCTGATCCAGATGATTCAGAAGATGATATTGAAACTGACTTGGTTAATGACGACGACGACGATGACGAATCCGTAGCTGATGGTGAACAGAGTCGAATTCGATCGTCAAGTAGTTCTGGCAGTGGAGAGTTCCGAAGTAGAGATCGGTCGGGCGAAGGACATAAGAAAACAATGAAGAATGTTGTTGATGGACATTTCAGGGCTTTGATTTCTCAGCTACTAGAGGTGGAGAATATTTCATTACATGAAGGTGATGACATGGGCTGGTTGGAGATTGTTACTACTGTATCATGGGAAGCTGCCAACTTCCTCAGGCCAGACACAAGCCAGGGTGGTGGCATGGACCCTGGTGGATATGTCAAGGTTAAGTGTTTAGCATGTGGGCACCGCAGTGAAAGGTGAATGTTTTTTTTTTCGTACCCTGTACTCAGCTAGCTATAAGCCTACAAATGCAAAGCTCATTGATACATCTTAAATAAATTAGGAGACATAGAAATGGAGCTTGTCTGTCAGTAATCAGATCGTAACAAATTACATAATAGCTTAATTAAATAGATGAAGCTCATTAAAATAACGTATTCAACTTGACAAATACCTTATGAAGGTAGATTTGATCCAGCAGACATTGTGGCATGATGTTCCTAGTTTCTATGGCATGTGCCTACTCTATCATTTCCAAATAGAAAGCAAAACATTTATAGCTCGGTAATTAATCATAGTCGGTTTCACTGGGTAGGTTGAGTTTTTTTTTCATTGAGCAGATATTTTCTAACACATTAGATGACCAACTGTGTAGTATTGTTTATTACAGAATGTATACTTTGGTTGCTTCTGAATGCCTAAGGCTGTCAGACATGTGTCAAGTTGAGCAAAACCCATGAGACCACTAGTCTTCATCTTACTTGTTTTCTCAAGTTGACATGAGAAAACTTGTTGGCCCCAGTGTGGGTAAGGAAGTTATGTGACCATGAGACGAATGCTTTGGGCTAGTCTGCTGCCTGCTGCCTGCTGCAGTGCTTCTCCATAGGGTAGATTTGGAATTTCTCAGCCCATAAATCCTAAGGATTATTGATCCAAAGTAATGCATATTCCCCATGAATCTTTAACTAGCTTTATCTGGTGCTTTAACCTCGACCAACAACCTAACCTGTATCTGTCCCTGCATGAAGCCTGTACTGTAAATGCTTTCTCCACTTGTGGATTTACACACAACTAATACAAATCATGTTCAAATATTTTAACCATTAAGTATCTTAATGTTGTTTGCAGTTTGCTTCCATCTAATTGTTCAACAGCTAAAATGTCTTTCTTGTTTGTTTCATATTGCACGGGGCCTTAAAATTCTTTTATGCATTCTTATCTGATACTATGTCCTATTTCCTTCAGCACTGTTGTAAAAGGAGTAGTTTGTAAGAAGAATGTCGCACATAGGCGCATGACAACTAGAATAGAGAAGCCCCGTCTCCTACTACTTGCAGGAGCTCTTGAGTACCATCGAGTCACAAATCAGCTGTCAAGTATTGATACATTGCTCCAGCAGGTCTGTGAACTTTCGTGTTTCTGGTACATGATCTTAAATTTCCTTGATCTTATGTATATGTTTCCACTTGTATACAGGAAACAGATCACCTTAAAATGGCAGTCGCAAAGATTGTAGCTCAAAAACCCAACTTGCTTTTGGTTGAGAATTCAGTTTCTCGATATGCTCAAGATTTGCTTCTAGAAAAGAACATATCATTGGTTCTAAATATCAAGCAGCCCCTCTTGCAGCGTATTGCTCGTTGCACAGGTGCTCAGATAGTTCCTTCTATTGATCTCCTACCATCTCAGAAGCTTGGTTACTGTGAGTTATTTCATGTAGATAAATATGATGAACAGTCTGTTAGCTCGAGTAATGTGTCAAAGAAAATGCTGAAGACCATGATGTTCTTTGAAGGATGCCCCAAACCATTGGGTTGCACTGTAAGTCATACACTACTTTGCCCTTTTTTCTTGTGGGATAGATGGATACCAAATCATGGCATATTGATGAACTTGGTAACATACTTGTCTCCTTGTTTTCATACTCTTCAAACCAAAAGAAGTGTCAAAGTGAATGAAAGTTGCCTGTCCAAAGGGCTAGTACCCTTTATTTTAGCGAGCTAAAGGACCTTTCCATTTCCTGCCATACTCCAGTCTGTCTGCATCAAACAATGAAATGAATATGCTCTGTACTTCTCCACAACTTTATTTTCTTGGCCTATATTATCTGCAGGTTCTGCTAAAGGGTGGTAGCATGGATGAGCTCAAGAAAATTAAGCATGTGGTCCAGTATGGCATTTTTGCAGCATATCACTTGGCATTGGAAACATCTTTCCTTGCAGATGAAGGTGCAGCCCAACCAGAACTTCCATCTCCATTGACTGTAGCCTTGCCAGACAAACGATCTACTGCAGACAGCTCCATTTCAGCAGTGCCAGGCTTCACAATTGATGTTTCAAATGGCCAGCAAACTGATAGTTTTGACCACCTTGGTGCCAACTACATCATGTCAACTCACCAAGGTGAAAATGCTGTGGTTGAAGCACCAGTATCCAGTGAATCCTTTACTTCTCAGAATACGTACTCTCATTTCTCTTGGACCTTGGTGTGCTAATAACAGCAATTTCAACAACGGGACTGGTGATGGAGATGGATTAGTTAAGGTCACTGCAACTTCAACTTCCGTTTCCATATCGTCTATGTCTACATCTGGTGCACTCACAAATCATACTCCTAGATATTCTAGTGTAGACAAAAAGAGTATGCATTTTGGTGATTATCATGATGGTTCAACGAGATTACATGGTAAGACGGTGAAAATGGATTCAACCAGCACATCAAGTTGTTATCACCAGAGCACAGTGAAAGATAGCACTAATATCAATAGTTCTAATGTCAAGGAGTCATTAGAAGGTTCATATGCTTTGGCTAATGTGAAAACCATCAACAACAATTCTGTGGTAGTTCAACCAGTGCCTACTGCTGCTGTACAAAACCAAGAGGCCAGTCAAGGTGATGATAGCACATCACAAAAGGATGAAGTTGTGCCTTCTGATCATCAAAGCATCTTAGTCTCATTATCTACACGTTGCGTATGGAAAGGTACTATTTGTGAGCGTTCCCAGCTGTTACGCATCAAGTATTATGGTAACTTTGACAAGCCTCTTGGAAGGTTTTTGCGGGACTACTTGTTTGATCAGGTCCATCTCCTCCCCTTTTCATTTTTGTTTTATCACTTCATGTCCATTCCTTTTGAAAAGAGTTTTATGCTCTTTCCCTTTCTCAATGTGGATAGAATGCCTTTGCAGGGCTATCAGTGTCGTTCCTGTGATAAGCCACCTGAAGCCCATGTGCATTGCTATACTCATCGTCAGGGAAGTCTAACCATATCAGTTAGAAAACTTACAGGAGAAAATGTTTTGTCTGGTGAAAGGGATGGGAAAATTTGGATGTGGCACAGATGTCTGAAATGTCCTTGGAGTAATGGGTTTCCTCCAGCAACTCAAAGGATTGTCATGTCTGATGCTGCCTGGGGTTTGTCACTTGGTAAATTTTTGGAGCTTAGCTTTTCAAACCATGCAGCTGCAAGTAGGGTGGCCAGTTGTGGCCATTCTCTCCACAAGGACTGCCTCCGATTCTATGGGTGAGCAATATTCAGTTGTTTCATACTTTTAGACTCAAGAAGGAAAAAGTACATATGAGTGCCCATGAAACCCATATCCTTACCGTTGGTTGTGTATTTATATGTGAATTTGAATTTTCAAAAAAGACATGGGTTAATACGTATTCCATGCATATGAATGGTGCTCGTGCACCCATGTTCTTCAGGTTTCATGTCCATGCGTATTTCTAAGTCACTTATAAAGAATGATGATCACAATTTACCTAAATATAATGCAATGGGTATCTTGGTTTCTGATTTTTTTGTTCTTTATACACAGGTTTGGCAAAATGGTTGCTTGCTTCCGATATGCTCCTATTAATGTTCATTCTGTTTACTTACCACCTCATAAACTTGATTTTGGTCACCAGCCCTTGGATTGGATACAAAAAGGAAGCAAACGAGGTGTGTAACTTGAGCAGTTAGTAGTTTTGTTTGCTTAAATGCACCTGTATTCATTTTTGCCCAAAATTAAAAAATTCATAATTCAAAAGTTCAGGTATCTGAAGTCGCAGCCATGCAGCTAAGAAGTTAACATTTTCTGTGATTTTGCTAGGTTATTGAGCGAGCAAAACATCTCTTTGATGAAGTATCACATTCTTTACATTTGATATCTGACAAAAAGGTTCAAGGCAATTCTCTTAACATGGAATTTAACAATTACATTGCTGATCTTGAAATCATGCTTCTAAAGGAAAAGTCAGAATTCGAGGTATGGTGCATTTTCATACCACTTTTTTATTGCATTACATGATTGATAATCATTAGACAGAGAATGTAACCTTGTAACATCAAGCCTTGGACAAGAAACACTATTAGACAGCCAACTTGTTTGCAACTTCATCTGCAAATGGCCACATTTCCTTGAACACCGTGTGCATATACTGTCTTGACAAAATCTGCATCTGTGATAAGAAAAATCAAAGCGACTTATAATTTGGAATGGAGGGAGTAGTATAGAGCAACAGATATCTTTTGTTGGTCACCATATGGAAAAGGGTGGCCACCTTTTATTCTCTACCTCAACCACCACAGGGCCCCCAAATCTGCTCTGTTCACCAATGCAACCAACATATGCATTCCCTAAAGCAGTTCAGGTCACAAATCCATCCATGCCACGATAACTGTACCCAGATTCCCGACCAATAAAGACCAGAACGGATTAACGGAAGCTATTCAGAGGTCTCAAAAAACACCAGAGTTTCACCACACTGTATTTCATCTGTCCGCATCACAACAGGAAATGAAGCCATAGCCATGAGAGGGGAAGATCAGGGCAAATAGACTGTTCATACCACCGGTGGTGGAGACGGTGACCACGATCCTTCGAGTGCAGCAGGGAGGGGCGTGCTCGGAAGACTGTCGCGCGTGTGGAAGCAGACCGGAGGGAGGTGTGCACGGAGCAGAGGGGAGCGGGCCAGGGTGCGTACATGTGGGAGCGGAAGGAGAGATGGGAGCATCATGCCGAGCGGAAGCAGGCACAGTAGAACCTGTAGGAGTAAATGATGAGTCCTGTCCCAAGTCCCAACGCCAAATCGCAGGTTTCCTTGTGCATAGGTGTGGGAGCCGACTCAGTTTCTCATCTGAAAAACGATTTTTACTTCTTTCCTCTTTAAATCTCCTCCTACGTCAGCATAACATCAGCTAAAGGATAACATAGCACTCTATTTGATTCTATGGAAACCATCCTATTTTTAGGGTTGGGATTGCCCTAATGGGGTTGGGATGTTTGGAGCTATTAATCTGATTTGTTATTTTTCAATGTTACTTATATATTATCTGCATATAAGCTGTTGCATAACGAGGTGCAAACCAACCACTTGGTTTGTGCATCAACCTAGCTATAAAAAAAATCCACAAAGTACATTTCAACGTATTTTCATGTAGTCGATGGATGCACCCTAATTCACTGTACCTACAGCATATGCAGAATCCTTACAATCCATTCCCCTATGCTCCTGGATGCGTGCATTGTCAAATGTACATGCTTACATGATTTATTTCCTTTTGTACCAATTAGGGAGGCCTGAATAAAATCTTGAGAAGGGATATGCAGAAAGGCCAACCAGACATCCTTGAAATCAATAGGTTGCGAAGACAGTTACTCTTCCATTCATACTTGTGGGATAAAAGACTGGTATTTGCTGCAAGATCAGATAGATGTCGTCACGAGAAGATCCATTCTATTGATAGTGTTGCTGAGCAAAATGTACTACTGAAGCCTCAAAATGAATGCAGCTGGAATAGGTCCACCAACAAAGATGCTAAATATGTTGAGTGCCTTCAGGAAAGCATTTCTGGAGGGAATCACACTGGAGTTGATGTGGGTACTGTCGATTCTAATCATTGCCAGCAAATGGCTACAGGGCGGTGGATTCACTTCAAACAGACATCAAAACTCCTCTCTACAGCAGTGTCAGTGTAAGTGGTGATTCAATTCCCTTGGAACCAGATCTTGTTGCTCGACGCACCCTTTCAGAAGGTCAGTTTCCTAGTTTATTGGATGTGACTAATGTACTTGAAGCAAAATGGACTGGCAAAGATGATCCTGTTTCTAGCAAGGTAACCATGCCTGAATCTACAGCATCCTTAGAGGATTCAGAAGAACATCTGGGTGATACTACACCTTCGTATGTCTCTATATTAATGAGCAAGCTAGGGGACAGTGCAGCAGACCATTCTAATTGGATAGGAATGCCTTTCTTACTATTTTACCGTTCCCTCAATAAGCAATGGAATCGTTCAAACCGATTTGATGCGCTCAACGAATATACTCCCGAATATGTTTCTTTCTTAAGGGAAGTGGAGCGTCAGATTGGACCTAAATTTCTCTTTCCTATAGGAATCAGTGACACTGTCGTTGGAGTTTATGATGATGAACCTACTAGCATTATCTCTTATGCGCTGGCCTCCCATGAATATCATCTTCAGATGTCAGATGAACTTGAACGAGAAATGACAGACACTTCACTCCCACTATGTGACTCAAGAAGTGCCTCGTTAACTGAACTGGACGAATGTACTTCTGAATTTCTAAGAAGTGTTGTCCCTACAGAGGCTTCAGATCCACTTGTACCTCGAAAAGTAAGTCACATAAAAGTGAATTTTGGGGATGAAGGTCCTCTAGGACAGGTGAAGTACACTGTTATTTGTTACTATGCCAAACAATTTGATGCTCTGAGGAGACTATGCTGTCCGTCAGAGCGTGATTTTGTCAGGTCCCTTAGTCGTTGCAAGAAATGGGGTGCTCAAGGAGGCAAGAGCAATGTATTCTTTGCAAAATCAATGGATGACCGGTTCGTAATTAAGCAGGTTACCAAAACTGAATTAGAGTCTTTCATGAAGTTTGCTCCAGACTACTTCAAATATGTATCAGAGTCAATTTGCACTGGAAGTCCTACTTGCATTGCAAAAATTCTTGGTATTTATCAGGTACGTATCTTTTTTTTTTCATTTGCCAGCAGTAGTAATTTGTTTGCTGTGACTTATTTTGATTAGAACCCAGTGGGTAGCCACTTCCTTCTCAGGGAACTGTATGTGAGAAGTAGTAGGCATGGCAAATAGTTATCTCATAATTTTTTTAAAAAATGATTTTTTTTCTTGTTTAACAGTGCCTAATCAAAATTAAAAATATCCAAAGAAAGCTAGGTAGTTGTCAAAGAGACATCTTGGAGTCCTTGCAAAATAAAAAATAATGGCATACATTCTTTTAAGATGGAGGGACATCTATAGTTGTCAAAGAAACCTAGGTATAGTTTGCTTGCTTTTGGTTTATTCAGTTATGATGCCATCAGATTGGAAAAGGAATCAAATTGTAACAGGAAAAAAAGTAACTGTTGACTGTAGAAGCAAAATATTATCATGAGCTCCCCCTTAAGAAAGACTCTTATTTCAGTGGAATTCGTTTATGTCAGCAATACCTTCAATATCGTATGTACTTTTATTAAATCTTATTTTACAATATTAATTAGGCATTAATTTTTATCCAAGCTGTCCATTGAGTGAGAGTGATCCAACAGCCTGGAAATGAAACTCATTCTTGGATTCAAACTGTCCCACAAGTAACCCAATAGTCGGCCTTTGAATATTCATAAAGATTGGAAGATCATGTCAATTTTGCATCCAGATATCCTGGCAGCAATGCCATCTTGATTCTGGTCTTTGTGAAGTAAGATTTTTATTTTCAACTTCAGAATCAGTTTTTGTTAGATTGCTAATGGAAAATTATTACTTTGAAAAGGTTAAGAGCCTCAAAGGAGGTAAGGAGATGAGGATGGATGTTCTAGTGATGGAAAATCTTTTGTTTGAGCGTAATGTGATAACATTGTATGATTTAAAGGGTTCAGCTAGATCAAGATATAACCCAGACTCAAATGGTAGTGATAAAGTACTTCTTGATCAGAACTTAATTGAAGCAATGCCTACGTCACCTATTTTTGTCGGAAACAAGGCAAAGAGGTTGCTGGAGAGAGCTGTTTGGAATGACACATCCTTTCTTGCTGTAAGTATAAATAATATACACTTACATATTTGTCTTGTTTTATTCCATTAGATCTTATGATCAATCCATATGCCTGTTGCTAGTTATTGAAATTTGCTAGCACCATGAGATGCTAGTTCATCTTTATATTACAATTGGAAAGGATTGTTTTCTCTAAAAAGAGAACTATGTGCCTGCCATGTGAGTTACACTGTGATATTAAATATGCTCTTATGTACAAATGTCAAAACCCTTGAGCTTCTAGGTATTTCCCATAGCCAAGCAAACTTATATAAAATATATAATCAGTGGCATCCTAGTATTCTTGCCTACCATTTCTTTGTGATAACCTTCCGAGCATATGCATGTAGTTGTCTTCTTGTATCCTAAATGCATTCCTTATAAAGGGTGCATAATGTGTGGTGTGAAACATGAGGATGTCTCTCTCTTTCTTACTAATAACATGTATGATTGACAATGTCATGTTGGTGAACAGACGAATAAGAGAACCAAACATTGTTTGGAATCACTTTATGTCTGATATGTACTTACGTGTCATGGAAGTATTGAAATGTTGATGCTATCTAGCTCAGGAGATGCACTAATTTATATATGTTTGTATTCATATAAAATGTGGCATGCATCATTATTGGTGTTCTTCTCGTGCCAGTTAACATACTTGACCTTCATGTTGGTAAACATATGGATCATAATGATATAAGTATATGATGCAGTGGTGCTTCATTTAGAAACGTACTAATATATCATCTGTTACACATGCTCTGATAGAATTCCTGTCAGAGTTAGTATAAACTAGTGCAACCTATACTGACACAAATATTCGCAACTTTGCTGCAGTCCATCGATGTAATGGATTACTCTTTACTTGTTGGTGTTGATGAGAAAAGGCATGAACTTGTAATGGGAATTATAGATTTCATGAGACAGTATACGTGGGATAAACACCTAGAGACATGGGTGAAAGCTTCAGGGATATTAGGTGGTCCAAAGAATGTGTCGCCAACAGTAATTTCACCAATGCAGTACAAGAAGCGGTTTAGGAAAGCCATGTCAGCCTACTTTCTTGTCGTTCCAGACCAGTGGTCGCCTCTAGTGATCATCCCCAGCAAGCAAGCTGAGAGTGGTCAGGACAGGGACAGCGACCAGGTTCTCTTGACAGAATCATGAGATATGCATACATAACTTTTAGGAATTATTCAGGGAATAACTCCTTTTTTGCGACATCTATAGATTTTGATTTTATTAAAATTTTGTTCATTCTTTTTTGGGTAGCTGTATTTATCTGGCTATCCATACCTTTTTCTCTTTTTTTTGGGGAGGATCTATATGTAAAAAGGTTTAGCCTAAGTCTTTGAAAGTTGTAGATAGAATCAACAGGCATATAGTGTTGTACAAGCTGTCATTCATTTCCATGAACCCTAGTTCATTGAAATTATATAGAATGTAGAAATATATTAGAACTAGTTTCATAGTTATGCATCTAGTGTATATGCTTTGTTTCCTCGTTTCCATACATTCTATATGAAGGTAGACTCTCAAATTCTTTTATGGAGAGTCCACCAAGAAAAATCATTTGGTGCTTTATCCAAGCGTATGTAAATACTCTGAAATTGTAAGAAAGTGTTTTACCATTTCGTAACTTAGATTTTTCTGCAATTGTTTTTTCATTGTAATTTGGTTACAAATAATATATTTTCACTGTTTTCTATTCCTACGAACCTCCCGTGTTGCTGAGGAAAGAAGATGCCCTCAGTTTGTTGGTTCCAATGTTTGCCTTCATAAAAAATAAGGAAAAATAGCGGGTTGTGTTGTATTTATATATTTTTTTTTTTTTTGAAACGTTTATATTAGAATATGAATTACACACGGGTAAAGTGATACAATATACTTTCTTCATATTTGAAAAGAAAGACGTTTAGAACAGCTATACGGTCTTTAAAAAATAACTTTTACTTGTCTTTTCTATAAAAATATTGAAAAGTTATATATGTATACTTTTATGAAAGTAATTTTCAATACAAATCTATAGATATGATTTTCACATTTTCAAACTCAACGACTTAAAAATTATTCATTATTTATATTCTCATTTGACTCAAACCTTATCCAAAACGTCTTTCTTTTCTAATATGGAGGGAGAGTACAAGTCACTGTTCATTGTGATCTTCAATTGATGAATTAATCAGTAGTAATATCTACCATATATATCCTTTACTATATTGCTAGATATGCTATACTCCGTAGATGCCGTTTCCCCCTCAATGGTACCCGTCCGGCAGGAGAGATGATGGGCGTGATGGGCGGCGGCTGGGCCTGCTGATGATGCTGGCGGTGCTCTTCTCTTGGCTGGATCCGCTCCGCATGCAATGCAGCCACCGCGGGCGCTTTAATATAGGTGAAATTAAGCACAAGCGGCTGCAACCGCATGCCGATTGATATGATGCCGGTCGCCCCTCCCGCGCGCGCGTGACCCAACAGCTTCATTAGCGCGTGACAATTGGCATGCATTATTGGAGAGATCAAGATCGAGGCGGGTTTGTAATTTGGTTGGTTTCACCATGCATAAGGTTCTTGATTCAATCGGCCCGTGCAGTGGTCACCATGCATCTCTGTCTGTCGTAGCTCTTTCGTCCCTCTCCCATGCCGCCAACCATGTCCGATCGACCGGCCCGCTGTGTATCGGCCTGATTCATGACTAGAGGAGATGATGTAGAATTATTTTCTTTGGATGCTACTTCGGTCACATGTCTATTAAATTGTTAATATGTTGTGCTGCCACGGGTTACTCCGCTCCTTCGAGTAATGAAGCACACACGTACTGACCATATTTTGTTTAGATTAATAATTTTACTATGTTGCGTTGCAGCCTTGGATGGATGCCAGTTGCCACAGTCCACAGACGCACTGCACCCAGCATCTTTCTCGGTTTTTCTGGACGCTTTGGCACGATGCATCTGTCTGTTTCCTACCCTCACCCACCCACTGTACCACCATCGAAGCGGTGGGATTTATGTTTTCTCCATAGAAGTCAATCAATATAGGCGTTGTGTCGGGAAATTATATTAGAAATCGTTTTTTTATCAGATATTTTGGTCACTTTTCACATATTGTCTTTGGTATAAATCATTTCAATAACTTTGGTTTGTTATTTTTTGTAAATGTCAAAAATTATATAAGTAGATAAAGAAAAAAAAAAATAAACTTTAATAAATGATGATACATATATCACATCTCCATAAATATTTTTATCTATTTTCTTATTAATAAATCAATCTCAAATATCAAATCTAAAAGAACAATATTATTTTATAATAACACTCATAGCAGTAGTTCTGACCTCTGAACATGAAGATGATATCAGCGTATTTCAACGGACGATGTCGCCCGGCCCTGTCTACCTCTTCGTGTTCATACCGACGCCCTACAATCTGATCTAAGTAGCTCTGACCGCCTGACCTCTGAACACGAAGATGATGCAAGCGTTGAAAACTTTGTTGCGACCAGGTTGAGTTGAATAGCAGCAGACACGGTCCGTCCGGGTTGCATCTCTCCTAATCATCGCAGGTCTAAAACCTGCACGGGAGGCATGGGCGGCGGCGGAGTGGGCCCACCGACAGTTGTAGCGCTGACATTTCGCTGGATGCCGTTGGCGCTGCCGGTGTGGTTGGCAGTACAAGAGGCCGGCAGCAACCTCGAGATCTCTGCCCTTCGTGCCATGAATCGCCGCCGTCTGTTTTTTTTTTCCTGGAGCATTTTGCCGCCGACCGCCGCACCAGCACAAATAAGGTATCAACATGCAATTCCACCAATTACACGGTAATATTTTAAAAATGGAAAATAAACCCCGGCCCCGTGAACTGAGATCGTTGGTAAGTTCTTGTCATCATCGAACATGTTGCCTAGATGGTATTCGACTTACCATATGTGATTCAAATTCCACTATATTTGAATTAAATTATTAATCAGGGATTGCTGATGGCGTTAAACAACTTTCTTTTTTTGTTCGTGTGTTTACCTTCCCAAATCATTATTCATTAATTTTTGTGTGAAAGAGGACAAAGGAGAAAAGACACAATTAATAAAAAAATTATGAAAAAACAAGAACAAATGAGACAATTAACGTTTTTTTCTATGGAAACCATGTTGGACAAAATTAGTTAGTGGTGGCCAAACAAAAAACAAAAAATACAAATTTATATATTTCATACCACAAATAAATTTCTAACAAACTTTTTCTATGAAATGTCAAGGACAAATTCTGTGTGTTCTCACAAATCACAAGTAATAGATAAAATTATTTGGAGGAGATGTGAAGGAGGTGCAAGATAAATTTGGATGATTTCTTTTAATAAAGACATAGGAAAAGGTTTATTAACAATACTATGGCTTAGTGAGGCATATATTTGTTTAGAATGTGAGTTGGCTTTTAGACTACATGAATGGATGATTTGCTTTTTCTCGACATATATGTGTGATAGACAACATTCATTTTCAACCATTCATGTAATAGTGTTTTGCTAACAAAGCTGCTGCCATAATAAGTTCTGGCAATAGGTGAGTTAACGATCTATAGTTAGGGTACTACCAACAATGGGGACAAAAGGACGGAGCCATCATCAGGGCTGGTGGGGCTTGATTACCACTGTCGAACCCATGGAGCCCTTCCTAGAATTTTCAGCCATATATTTAAGAAGCTGAATATCTGTAGAAGAGGTTGAAACTCAGTAGACTATTTTTGACGATACACATCTCATAGTTGCATGTTTTTTTTTTTTTTTTTTTTTGAACATAGGGAGTATAAGAGTACTTCAAAAGTTCAAACTATTATATTGGTCAATAATCGTGAGGGATTATAGTGTACCTATGTTGCTAAAATTATTTTTATACCACCGTCCTAAATATTTTCATGTCCTCTGAACATGAAGATGATGCAACTTTTTTTAGATCTACTGATTTATTACAATGCATAACGATTACGCCCGTTATGGATTTATTACGGTGGTGTTAGTGTGTTCATACCTATAACTCCCTTTGGAAGGAACTATAGCTACGACCTAGAAGTATTGTCTCTCCTGGTATTGTGATATTCTGTGTTTTGTATAACAAAAATAATGACTTTTGTATTGCATGGTGATAACAGCTCCTCGGATCCTTTCCTCGTAGGGTATATACGTCTCACACTCATCATTAGGAGAACGGTCATGCCTCTGATTAATGAGATGATGCTCTCGTTGCTCGCCCTTTGATCCCCTTGACCATGTCATGAGGTCCGCACTTGAGGACTCTTTAAATAAGTGGTTTTTACTAACTCACGATGTCGATCACATGAACATTGTTCATTCGTATAATAGGGAGGAGTACGTACAGTGTAGCAAGTTTGACATTTTTACTAATGGATGGAGATGGATATATAGGCATTTTTGAATCATGCATGGATTTTATCTGTTGTTTGCCACGTACTAGTACTTTTTTTTTAGGAGCATTTTGTTTTGCACGAATACTCAAATATGGTATCAATCCTAATTCCTAACGGTAACGGTTTGGATAGATTAGAGGGTTTTTATACCGGTCGGTTTGGGTCAAACATCGGGAATATAAATCATTAATAACTTTTAAGTTGTTGAGTTTGTAAATGTAAAAATTATATGAAATTTGTCTTAAAAAAATACTTTGATAAAAAACATATAAAATCTCCATAAATAGTTTTTTTATAATAATAAGAGGTCAAACTTTTTTGTGTTTTTTGGTATAAAAATTTCAAATCTAAGTTTGAAAAAAAAAAAAACTTCTAATACCATCCCATTAAAAAAAAATTAAATAAAAACATACTAAACACACTCAAATTTGGTAAGTTTTGACAACATGTTCAAAGATGAAGTATTTTTACCATATGTTTTAGCATTTCCTAAAATATTTCTTAAATTATTAATAGGGATTCCACAAGAAAAATAACCAACATTTCTTAAACGCCGTGATATACCCCCTGAATCATTATTCAAAGGGTCCGCGAAAGAGGACAAAGGAGAAAAGACACAATTAATAAAAAAATCTATGAAAAACAAGAACAAAAGAGACAATTAACATTTTCTTCTATGGAAAAACAAGGACAAAAGAGGGTGGTGTCCTAACAAAAACACAAAATACAAATTTATATATTTGTACCACAAATCACAACTAACAAACTTTTTTTTCTATGAAAAACAAGGACAAATTAAATGTGTGTTCTCACAAATCACAAGTAATAGATAAAATTATTTCAAAACATAGAACGTCGGTAAAAGATAAAGTTGGATGATTTCTTTTAATAAATACATAGGAAAAGTGTTATTAATAATACTATGGCTTAGTGAGGCATATATGACCAAATAGAATGTGAGTTGGCTTTTTAGACTACATGAATGGATGAGGCATTTAGGCGACATATATGTGTGATAGACTGAAAAAGGCATTCATTTTCAACCATTCATGTAATAGTGTTTTTCTCTTGCAACAAATGTCTTCAACCATAATAAGTTGTATTTTACACAATTTTTAACGATCTATAGTTCAAATTTTGAATTTACTACCAACAATGGGGACAAACAGGACGGAGCCATCATCGGGCTGGTGGGGCTTGACCCCCCCCTACCAATTGTCGTGCCCATGGAGCCCTTCCTAGAATTTAAAATACCCATATAAGCTTTGGAGCGTTCAGTCCTGAATCCACGTAGAAGAGGTTGAAACCAAAAAGAACTAGTTTTTGAGTGGACAGCCCGGCGTACACATCGATAGTTGCATGTTTTTTTTTTTTTGAACATGGCGGAGTATAAGAGTACTTCAAAAGTTCAAACTATTATATTGGTCAATAAGTAGCTGGGCCTTATCGTGTACCTATGTTGCTATACGGGCCACGCCGACGACGTCCCAAGCTCTAAATATTTTCATGTGCTCGTCGTTGAAGGGACGGGCTTTTTTTTCTTAGAAGGTGATGGGCGAAGAGGTGCGGAGAGGGGCGCCGCCGCATGCCCGCTGCGACTAGTACCGCACCTCGACTCCGGCCTGCTTCGTCCTATCGCCGACGAAGGCTTTGAAGGAACTATCGCCGACCTAGAAGTATTGTCTCTCCTGGTATTGTGATATTCTATGTTTTGTATAACAAAAATAATGACTTTTGTATTGCATGGTGATAACAGCTCCTCGGATCCTTTCCTCGTAGGGTATCCAACCTCTCACACACTCATTTGGGGAGAACGGTCATGCAGCTGATTAATGAGCTCGCTCTCTCGCTCGCCCTTTGATCCCCTTGCTTGCATGGGGACTGTGCGAGGCGGAGGACTCTTTAAATAAGTTATTTTTACTAACTCACGATGTCGATCACATGAACATTGTTCATTCGTATAATAGGGATTGGGAGTACGTACAGTGTACCGGAAGTTTGTGCTTCCTCTGTTTTACTTTTTTATTTTTTATTTAATGGATGGAGATGGATATATAGGCTTTTTTTTTGAATCATGCATGGATTTTATCTGTTGTTTGTACGTACTAGTACTATAGGAGTAGTGTGCGGATCTTGTCGTCCAGTAGTGTGCCCACGGTACGGTTTGGGTAGATGCGGTACTAGTACTACTTGGACGGTGGCAGTATTGACCGGGTGAGGTAAAACTAGGGGGACCCACCTCGCGTTGTCGCGTGCTTCTCCCGTCCCAGCTCTGCTATCGTCACTGCTTGGTGTGGGACCCATTTGACTTGCATAAAGCAAAAGCGTGGACGCGACAGCTCCTCCCCCCGATCCATCCATCTCCATAGCACCAGCATCTTTCTGAGAGAGAGATTGTTTACAGTGTCTGCTCTACTCTACTCTAATCTACTCTACTCTAATCTACTCTACTCTACTCTACTCTAATCTAATCTAATCTAATCTACTCTACTCTAATCAGTGAGAGAGGATGGTGAGAGAGAAAGAGAAGAAAGGAAAGGAAAGGGACGTGGTCCGCCCGTGTGTCTCTTACCTTTTGCTTTTTGCAGTGCACAACCCCACGCCACGCCCCCGCAGAGGGCCTGTCCGCCCGCTGCCCTATCGCTACCTCTACCTTTTGCTTTACAAAGGTCAGCCATGGATATGGACAGCCACTCTCTCTGATCTCTTGTATTTTGACATGCAGATCGACTCGCAGAGGGCCTGCCTGCACTTACAATATTTGACACGTACTAGTACGTACGTACTCTATTCAGCGTTGGCCTCGCTCGCTCGCCGCCCTCCCAACTGGCACCGTCTTAAAAAAAAAAGACATTTGTTTCAACAAATATAAACCAATGACCTCGGTCTGCCACAATTTGTAGAAACCAACACAACCACTGTTATTGCTTATCGACCCTCTATATGTATTGTTGTTGTGCCACATGAGCAAGAAGACCTCCGCAAAAGAGGGACCATCCTCGGCACCAAAAGCCCCCAAATGACTGGTTCCTTCTGGGGCTACCATTGTCTTGATGCCTGAATCTCTCTCTATGACCTCGCGACCACCATTGTTGGAGGGTGAATTTCGCCATCACGAACTGCAATTGCTACCATTGCCATGCCTTACTGGCTAGGAGCATTGGATGGTGAAGTGGAATGGGGCTAGGGGGGAAGGTGTGGGGGAGGAGCTTGATAGATACCGAAAGGAATAGGGGTTGATATCTCAAAGCGGGAGGACGGAGTGGTGGATATGGATGAAGGGGGCAGGGGTGGAGGTCTGGATGGGGTTGTTTTAGGATCAGGATGGATAAGGTGATGCATCAGTTTTTTTAACCAGCTGATCCAAAAGTTGGTCCCTGTAAGTTGCACACTTTTATGGACAAATTTGAAGCCCTACAATTGCAACCATTTTTGGACAGGAGTTCATGTCGTAGGCACTAGTGGTGGATCGAAGTCACGTAGTCGGGGAGAGTAGCATCGCCACGTAGTCGGAGAGGGAGTAGCGCTGCCAGGTCATGCACGCTAGTCAGGGCAAGAGAAGGCACGCATAGAAACCAGAAGGAGTCATCATTTGGGTGCTTGGTCTAGAGCACCAGGAATGGGTGTTGCAGGTGTTGAATATGTTCCAAATTGAACAACTTTGATTTGCCAGAGCGAAGCAGAGGCCCATCGTCGGAGTCTTGCGCCAATCGGTATTGTAACAGAATCTTGATATAGTGGAGTGTTCGTCGGTTGGCGCCCGTGGTTTTTCACTCTCACATTGGGAGGTTTTTTCACGTAAATCTTGTGTCCCCTTTATGTGTGTATGATCGTGTTCCCTTTGTCGTTAGTCGCCTGCGATCACAACAGCACGGAGGATTTGGGTGGGTGCCCACC
The DNA here is from genome assembly GCA_015847255.1 of Hyparrhenia diplandra. Taxonomy (NCBI): domain Eukaryota; kingdom Viridiplantae; phylum Streptophyta; class Magnoliopsida; order Poales; family Poaceae; genus Hyparrhenia; species Hyparrhenia diplandra. The sequence continues at coordinate 56,846 of JADLZK010013050.1, forward strand.
CAAAATTTGGTGCTCTCGTGCTAAATCTGTGTTTTTTTTTTTTTTTGAGCACCTATATTTAGGTAGCAAGGTGAAAGTGCAAGAGTTGCTTTCCATTGCACGGTCGTGCAGTGCGCACCGGGCTAGCTACAACAAGATGGAGTAGACGTTCGTGTAGCGTGCATACCGGCCAAAATGTGTGGTGTTTGTACTGTACCTTTCACCTTGGCGCTGGTACTCGTACCACAGTTGTACGTACGGTATAGTACTGTTGGCAGATCTACGGCGTGTAAAACCCGGCCACCGGTGATATGATGATGTGCACGGGCAGACAGGAATATGGACCAGCTCGGCTGCCCGGTCTCCATCGGAGGACGACCACACACACACCTAGCGCTAGCGGCTAATAATAGTAATATGGACGAGGGATTAGCTAGTACAGTAGATTTACAGTAGATGATGAGACATGAGAGTGGTATCACTGGTGGGTAGAGGTTGTGCATGTTCCTCCTCTCCCTAGCTTCTTCCTTCATACTGTATCCTCTCGAGCCACCAAGCTTTTTCACCAGCTGGCTCTGCTTGTATTCGTGCAAGCCTTGGCTTGTGATGCGACCTTGGAATTCGTGCAGATTCCTCTCCTCTGGAGGTCAAACCCACGCACGCCTGTGCCGCCCCGGCTGATCGATAGCGTTTGTATGTACTAGTACCCTCCATGCCACGGCTAAAAATGTTTAACACCACGAGCTCAGTAGGCCTAGCAAGCGTTTTTGCTTGCTGTTTTTTTTTTTCACCCTTGCAAGTAGTACTTCTACAATGCAAGTACTTTCCTCCGTTCCATAATCTTTGCGATTCTTTTGACTCATATAAAGCGTGTGTTTGGCCTACCGTCTTATTCAACTTTTTTTTAATAAATATTACCACTTTTTTGTTATGACTTATTACATCACTAAAGATATTGTAATGACGTTTTGTTTGTTTTATAATTTACATAAAAAATTTGAATAAAAACGGCGATTTAAAGTCAAAACATTATTGTTTATTTATATATATATATTTCGATCGGAGTTCAAATATGATATATATATTCAAATGTGGGCAGTTTAATTTAAACCGGACATTACAGCATGTTCACGAATGCAAGCTATAAGTATATATATAGTATTTCGATCGGAGTTCAAATATGATATATATATTCAAATGTGGGCAGTTTAATTTAAACCGGACATTACAGCATGTTCACCGGAATGCAAGCTATAAGCTGGGTGGGACAAAAGCAAAGCATAGGTCCAGGCGGGTGCACGCTCGTGACACAAGAAAGAAAGAATTGTTACTCTGACGCATGCCCCCACGCACATGCATTATCTATCCTGCAAAACCTAATTACTAGTACTACTAATCACCCATCGATTTTGTTACTCCAAAAGCGCGCGCGTCTAGACACAGACAGCAGGTTAATTAGTTAATTTATCCAAAGCGCGCGCACTGCGCGAAGAGGTTAAAGCAGACTGCTAAAATACAGTGTCAACTCCTACTCAAATTGGGTTGCACGGTGAACCATGCAACAAGAGTAGCTAGATCTGCTACGAGCCAAACGCTCCCCTGATGCTCGCAGCTGGTTGTGCGTGCGGCGGAGCACATTTTCACGCGACCACACACGTCTCAATGCCTCTACCTCTCTCGTCTCGTGCATGAATATTCCTTCTCACACATGACTACATACGTGACAGGTCAGTAGGCGTAGCTAGAACCTAGTTTCTTTACGTTTGACTGCTCCTCGGGGCTGACGGTATGTTTTTCGTTACCACAGCCAACCTAGTTAATACTCCCTCCATTTAGTGGCGGAGCCAGAAATATTATCATTTGTGTGAAATATTATCTAGGTGTGGCGGGTTATTAAAGGCAAATAATCACAATAGAAAAAATGTGTTGGTAAATATACTCTTCAAATACATATAAAAATCACAAAAGAAAAAAATCATTGTCTTCGAATTCACATGCCGCCTATGGCGCTTTGTGGAGCTCGGTGGAGAAGGAGCAAGGCACATAGGGTGTGTTTGGACTCCACCTTTGAAACCTTTTGTCGAACACCTGCAGTGCCAACAATGGCAGCAAGCCAACAACAATAATCTGCTCCGGCGGTTCAGCAAATCCAAGCAAGACAACCAATAAAGACAATCAACGAGCAATCGAAGCAAGCAAGACAATCTGCTCGGGTGGCTCAGCCTACGTGGACGAGCTCGTCTCCTCCCCTCGTCGGAGGACCGCGACCTCCAGAGCAGTATTATCCCCAGCACAGCTCCACCCTGTGCGCAAGCCGGTCGAGGACCTCGTACCTGAACCGAGCGCTGCGCTCGTCGATGGAGACACCCTCCACGAACGTCCCCAGCTTGGCATGCTCTAGGAATCTGTCTAAACTTGGCCGGGGATCCTGATTCATGGAGCAGGCCACTAGCCTCTAGGGACTTTGCTGGGTATGGTGGCCGCCAGGGCTCGCCATACTGGTGGCTCTGCCACTCCTTAGATTTCAAATTAAAACATCTCAATTCTCAAGTTTAACTAAGTCAATAAAATTTTCTAAAAATTTATGGCATCAAGGTATACTATGAAAAAAAAATTGATCATCAAGAATCTAACTATACTTATTTGGTATCATAAATATTATCATTTTATTATGTAAATTTAGTCCTTGAGATGCTTTAACTTAAAGATGAATGACTTAATTTAGAATGGAGGGAGTAGTTTTTTATTAGTAAGTTATTAGATAACACATCTAAAAGTGAGTAATACTTCTTCTGTTCTAAATTATAAGCCCCTTTGACTTTTTGGTATATATCCATTTTACTATATATCTAAATATAATATGTCTAGATATATACATAGCAAAATGGATGAGAAAAAGGTCAAAACAACTTATAATTTAGAACAGACAAAGTACTTATTAGGTTTTGTTTGAATCAGTTAGTAGCTAAAGGTTCGTAGCTAATGTCATTGGATAACTTGAAGAGCCCCCTCATTTACGATCCTCGAAGGAATCGCCACGATAACTAAATTGAATTTGGGGAAATAACAGAGTTGATAACAGAGTTTCAGACAAGGAAACAACAAGAACAACAATTGGATTTGGGGAATTCAGATTGAGTTTGGGTTTGGGGTTCAAACATAAGCCAAAATCATCGGTCCCCGGTTCCCTTGCAACGCCTTATATGGCGCACTCGCGAACCGGCTTGACCTCAGGCTGTAACCGCCTCATCGAAATCACGCTACCTTTGCCGCCAAGTCAGCTCACCCCACGCTCGCCATCGCCTTAGGTTGTGTTGTCGGATTCCCTTCAGGCACGCTTGTGGGCCCGCTTATTCACCGTCTTTGCCTTGGTGCCTTCTCTTGGTAATCTTGACACCCTCATATGTGGAAGAGTTGTGGTCTCAGCAAAATACTGCCTCCATCACACAAAAACAAACGTTATAGGATTTTGTAGGAAAAAAAATCCCATGAAAAATGTACAAGAAAAATGATTTTGGATGACTTGGATACCCCATGAAATTTCCAATGTACATTTTAAATACATTTATGAATGCATTGAAATACATTCGTGAATACAAATGGATGTTAAGGATCATGCTCATGCACTTATAATTATGGATTTGTCGTATAAATATTTGCATTTTGAAATAAATTTATTATGGAATGATATAATCTCACGATTAATTAGTATTAAAAATCATTGTAGGTACCATAAATATAAAAAAATCATATTTATTATTTTTAACGAAAAGTTTAACTTGTGGAGACGGTGCGGTTGCTTTGGGAGCTGGGGAGTACGGAGACGCAGAGCACGGCAGGGCGGCGTGCTGGCACGGGTATAAATAGAGAGGCAGGAGGTGGTGGCTTTACAGTTACGCACACAGCAGTCCACCACTCCTCCACTCGCGAATAATCTTCGACACCGCCGGCCGGCATCGTGGTGCCTTTGCATGTCAACGCAGACAAAAGAGCAGCGCCGCCGCCTCCTCCTCGCCGGTCGCCCAGTCTCCGTTTCCTCCCCATCGCCGGAGCGAGCGCTGCTCCCCGAGGTACAACTGCCACTTCACTGAGTTCACTCTCGCTTGTTCTTGCTGCTCATGTTCTCCGCCTCCAGTCCCAATTCCATGGAGTTCCTTCCGAATTCCACATCTCCAGCTTCACCAAGCAAGCAACTCACTCGTCTTGCTTTCCTCCCTTTCGCAGAGATCTCGCAGCCAGGACACATGGAGGCGCCGCGGGCCAACAACGTCTGCAGCAGGAAGCGCAAGCCCACGCGAGCTCCCGCGGGCGGCCTGGGTGACCTCCACGACGACATGCTGGAGCGCGTCCTCGCGCGCCTCCCGCCGGCATCCTACTTCCGCCTGCGCGCCGTCTGCCGCCGCTGGGCGCCGCCGCGTCGTCCCCGACCTTCCTCGACGCATGCGCCCGCGTGCCCTCCCGGGACCCGTGGTTCCTCATGCTCTCCGACTCCGCGGCGCCCGTCGCCTTCGACGCCGCCGCCCGCAGCTGGAACCGCTGCCGCGCCGCGCCCGGGGCGGAGGACGCCGTGCCCGTGGCCGCGTCGGGCGGCCTCGTCCTCTACCGCGCCCCGGACACGGGCGCGCTCACCGTCGCCAACCCGCTCACGGGTGCGTCCCGCGCGCTCCCGTCCCCGCCGCCGACGCTGCAGCAGCAGCTGCAGGCCATCGCCATGTACGGCGGCGGTGCCCACTACCGCGTGGCGCTCTTCGCGGGCGACCTCCCGGACCTCTCCATGGCCGTCTTCGACTCGTCCCGCGACTCCTGGGAGGGACCCCTGCCGCTCGCCCGCAAGCCCGACGACTTCGCCTGCTACCGCCACGACGCGCCGGCGCGGGCGGCGCCGACGACGACACGGTCTACTTCCTCAGCAAGTCCGGCGACGTGGTGGCCACCAACATGCAGCGCAGCGCGTCCAAGCAGTACTCCTCGGTGGTCGTCCCTTCGCCCGCTCCCGGCGACGGCGACGCGGTCGCCTACTTCCTCAGCTACTCGGGCACCGTCGTGGCCTGCGACACGGCGCGGCGCACGTTCGCGGAGCTGCCGCGCATCCTCCCCGTCTACTTCGAGTACTCCATCGACGTGGTCGCGTGCGGCGGCGCGGCCTACGCCGTCGTGCTCTCGGAGTTCCTGGACACGGCCAGCCTCCGTGTCTGGGAGTTCGCCGCCGGCGCGTGGCGTCAGGTGGCCGCCATGCCGCCCGCCATGTCGCACGCGTTCCACGGCACGCGGGCCGACATCAACTGCGTCGGCCACGGCGACCGCCTCATGGTCTGCGTCGCCTCCGCCGAGGCCAGCGGCTGCTTCATGTGCGACGTGGCCAGCAACCAGTGGGAGGAGCTGCCCAAGTACGTCAATGGTGACGGCGAGGCCAACGAGTTCTTGGCCGCCTTCTCCTTCGAGCCCAGAGTGGAGATCACCGTCTAAATTAAGCGTTCATGGTCACAATTGCTTTTTCTTGATTATTAAGGAGCCTTAGTTTTGGTTTTGCTCCTAATCCGTGTGATTGATTTCTTCGCGTGTGTGTGTGTGTGCATGTACTTACGGTGCCAAATTGCAATGTCACTTTTTCGTTGACATTATGGTTGTACTCAGATCGAACTTCAGATTTCGTGTGCCGTCTGGAGTACATTGGCTACATTTGCATGCATCTACCGGCAGTTAATTGGTAAATAGTTTATATATGTGATTGGATCTAAGCTAAAAAGTGGATGCATTCATGGTTTTATCTATGATAATGTCATTTAACTTTTACATATGACTATGGGTAAAACACACACGGAATGGAAGGACAACAACAGTGTATTTTTTTGCAGCCCGTTAGCCGCTACTAGAGGTTAGTGAAATCTTGCTCCATCCCAAAAGAAATGCTATTCTAGAGTTAAGACAAGTCAAAATTTTCTAAATTGGACAGAATTGTAGGTAAAAATATATATCTTCAATTGTTAGTAAGTTATTGCAATTTTTGGTCAATATTAAATTAGTTTGACATCCCGGGATGAAAATTAAAATTTTCTTAGGCACGGAGGGAGTATTTGTTAGTCGGGAGCCACAATTTGGCCTTAGTTGGGCATCTTTGGACTCACCGTACCTAAATTTTACTGACTAATTATTAGCTAGGTGGATCCAAACACCTATTTTTTTAAAAAAAAAATGTACTTGTATATTAATTAAGAAACATAGAAGAGTACAAATACATTAAGCACAGTGAATTAAGAGCAAAAGTAAAACAAAATAAGTTTTCCTGCAATGAAAAGTAGGAAGGAAAAATTGCACGAAGAAGGCAATGAAGAAAAAAAAAGACAAGAAGAGAGTATAGAATTGAAACAGGAAAAAAAAAAAAAAAAGAGTCTCGGGCCTTGTTTTGTGAAATACTATCTTCTGTGATCTTGTGACACTTCCATTCACTATATATTTGAGGATTTAGTAAAAGACTGATTGGTGGAGAAGGGTATGTGATTCTATACAAAGTACTTCACAACGTGGCTTTTTAGCCACTTCGAGCACTCCTTTGTTACATATGAATAGAGATAACATAGAATATCTAAGAACCAAATAAAGGGTTGCCTATCACAAAAACAAACTTAAATTAATGGTGGTTTTGATGCTCATTGACATTCGATTACTTGAAATCAATTATTTGAAAGGGTTTAGCATCAAGCTTTTCAGGTTCTATTTCTCTGTCTTTCTTTGTTTTTTCTTATTAGGTAGTTTGTGGACTTCCTCGATTTTTTCTTATTATTAGATTGTGTGGACTTCCTCCTTGCTGATGGGAAACGGAGAGCATGTGCAGCGTTCATCGTGTTGGTTTTGTGGAGTATGAAGCTTTCCAACAATGAGACTCATATCTAAAAATAGGACCCTCATCGTTACATTTACCTCAGAAACGAGCTCCGTTTGGGATGATGACCCAAGCACCCAATGCATTTTTGTAGAAGTCGAGGGAAGAAGGTGCGTCGCCTTTAGTATCAAGGCAAATCTTTTCCTTACTTGCAAAAAAAAAAAAAAAAACTCCTTAAATTAATCTTGATTTTGATGCTCATTGACATTCGATTGCATGGGGCCAATTATTTGAAAGGCTATTTTTAGGTTGGCTTTTCAGGTTCTAATTCTTCGTCTTTCTTTGTTTTCCGTGATCCATCGTGTGGACTTCCTCGTGATTAGGTATGTGGACTTCCTCGTTCATCGTGTTGGTTTCTCTTGGAGATAGCCTTCGAAAAGGACCGTGCAATTGAAGAAAGTGTAGCATTTCCCTCTATAAGGAAGAATTTGATTAGTCGCTCCGTACTATGTAGAGATGGTTCTAAACTTGAATTTGAGTTGAATAATTGTACTCTGAAAGTATGGAACTTGTGTTAGTAATAAAGTCTCCGAGAGCGGAGGCGTATTTTGTCTTGTCTTTAATTGATGATGCATGTTTTTTCCTATTTTTGCGAACATACGTGCATTTTTAAACTATATGCATTACAAGGAAATTAAGTAGATAGGTTGACAACCAAATTAACTAATTAGTGAAGAGCAAGGTAGTTTTTTTCCTTGTTTGGTTTTTTAAGATGAAGGGGCAAATTTTCCACCTAAATCAACTAATTAGCCTCTAATCCAAATGGCCCTAAATCAAGTTGTGGTTTCCCACCCAGGGAAAAAAAAAAAAAAAAAAAAAAAAGTACCATATCTTTTTCTATTTTTGTTGCTTCATGACATGTCTGGTAAAGCTGTGTTTTTTTTTTTTTTTTTTTTTTTTTTGGCCAAACATTCATTTCCAAAATAGTTTTATGAGTGTCGTTTTTTTTTCTCCCTCTTTCGCAAAGACATGGGTTGTGATAAGCTGAAAAAATAACTTATCCTATCTCTCTCCTCATTCCTCTCCCTATGATGCTATGGTGAAGCTATTTTGCTATTTTTTTTTTAAAAAAACAACTTATCTTCATTTAAAGAGTTGCTCGTGATGTCACTAGTGAAGCTGAGATGTGCCAAACGAGCCCTATGAGGTATTCGAAGACGTTGGTTTGCACATGCCAAAGTCACTCATCTGGAATCCGGATAAATATATATCCCTAAAAGAGCAGAATCAGGGGGGGGAAAGAAAGGAGGAAAGGGAATAAAGCAAGAGAAAACAAACACGAATGTGGCAAGTAAAATAGCTTTCGGGGGCGGGCGTCCTCTTCCTTTCTCTTGACGCCTAGCGCGGATGCATGCCAATGCCATGCCCACTGCTGCTCCATGCATGCGACGGCCGGCAAAAGTCGTCGGCACCTTTGCTTTGGAAGGAAGAAGGCATGCAGCAGGCGCCGCCCGGCCGGGCAATCAAGGTGGCTTCCACTACCGCTCGCTCCTCCTCCTCCTATAGCCAGTCTAGCAAAAGGCACGGTATCCGTCCGTATCACAATTCACAACGGAGAGAGGGTGGTGCACTGGTGCTTCTGCTTTGCAGTCTGCAGATAGACCATACAAATAGAGGGAGCACGTACAGAACAGGCAGGGCAAAAATGCAAAATGCATGGCTCGACATTACTAGCTACCATGTCAGCTGTACGTAGTAGATAGCTAGGGGTACCATGGGGTGCACTGCGAGATGTTCTGGTAATGGCAATAACCGTGCATGTTTGCGTGCGTTACGCTGGAGAGAGACAGGACAGAAGATGCATGCGCCGTGGTTTTGATTTGCGAAATGCAGGTGCGTGTGCTTTCAGTGATGTGTACGGCTGTGCTTTGGGGTTTCTCCTTTTGTTTTGCTTTGGCCTTGGCCTGAGAAAGGAGGCGTTGATGCCGCTTTTAGCGCCTGCAAAACAACCTAAGGTTGGGGTTGCCCTCCAAAGCCTGCTTGCTTACCACTTTAGATAGAGGAGATGCAGCTGCTTAATTCTCTTGCATTGTTTTGCCGTAGCACGCATGCATGCCAGGTGAAGCAGTGGCCGGTGTACTGAATTCACCTTCAACTTCATTGCTTGCAGTTGCAGAGTGGGGCTCCATCGATCATCCACTGTGGACAAAGAGTGCATACTACATGGAGTTGATGAGTTGCCGGCGGCCGGCAGCCGTGGGGGGCCATGCTCATTGCCGAATGGCGTGCGTGCCTGCTGCCTGCTGGATCGGAGTCGGAGGAATGCATGAAGGGAAAAGATTAAAGGCAGCGGCGGCATGATGGCCGTTCAGTTGGTTCGTGCAGTGGAGGTGATCGATTGCCGGCCGGGAAGAAATGAAATGATGGCGCGGTTGACAATCATCCTCATAGCAAACTGAGCTGAATTCTCCCCGATCAGATCATTACGTCCTCTGTCGGTCGGTCTCTCTCTTTCTCTCGCTGCGTTAAACGGAAAAGCTAGCGTTTCCTTCAACTTTTGCTCCAACAATAGAGTGTCAGAGTTGTAGCTGCAGCCTGCCTGCAGGAAGGCATGGCATGCGTCTGAAAATTCCTTCTGCTGCCTGTCTGCATGCCTCCCTCCCTTGCAAAGTCACTCATGCAGTACAGGGTACGAGTTTTCTGAGGAGGACGGTGCAGTGCAAAGTGTCTCGTAGTAGTACTCCGTAGAGAGAGAAAGAGGTTGCCGTTGCAGCCAGCGTGTCCCAGTTTAATCACAAGAGGTTAATGTAGGGTGGGTCAGTAGGCCTCCAGCGAGAATGATGGTCCTGGGGAAATGAAGCAGCCCGGCAGAGCTGGGCCGTGTGGCAGGCTGGGCTTGCAGGGCAGGCTTTGGGCCCATCACCCGCCGCATCTGGTCCCATGGTGGCAGGCTGGGTAGGGCGTACGTCACCCGCATCTGGTCCCATGGTAGTACGTACCATCTCGTCTCCACCCAAACACGGTGAGTTTTGGGCTTTTGTTGACACACTAATGTTTACGGTCCTCATCGAAGGAGCCTGCTGGCTTCACAGAACCAACCTTCAAACACAACAAAGCTGCTAACCATAGCCAAGGAGGGCGAGATCGACGGATGCATTAAAATTGTGTGATTGCAAAGTATGGATGCATTAATGCGATGTGAATTGCAATGTTCTTAATTTTGGTTTAGTCGGTCATTAAAAGTTGGCCCTAGCTAGTTTTTTTTCTTCCCTGGCTACGCCACCGAGTGGCGGCCACCCTCCCGGCGACGGCACCTTTCTCCATCGACGGCACTTTCCGCACAGCAGCTCGTCAACGTCCATGGGTTTCCGGTTCCCTCCTTCACCATCTGCAGCGTGTGTTATCTGAATGCTACCTGCCGCGTGCAGCGCTGGAGCCGTCGTTCTCGTGTGCTCGCCCACCGATGCCTCCTTCACCGTCCCCAGCTTGTTTGATGCTGCACTTTTTTCTTTGATTTTTACTCGACAAAATTGTGTGCTGGATATGGCTGTGTGTTCATATATAATATCAAGTGGATATAAACCATGGAACGAAAGAAAGCGTTTGTGTTCTTTTCATACCAAAGTACTCCAGTGCCATCAGTCTGCGTTTATAAAAAAGACCTACGTATCAAGTGATATGGCTATGCGTTTCTTTGATTTGAGCATTCAAATGGTTATCGGTTATTATCAGTTATCAGTTTCATATTCAGAGTTCCTAGTAAGATAGCCACCTGAATGTGCTTCCTAGCAAGATAGCCACATGAATGTATCAAGTTGTCAGTTATTATCAGTTATCGGTTTCAGATTCAGAGTTCCTAGTAAGATCGTCTCCATCAGTTATTCCAGAAAGATTCAGTTATCAGTCACTAGTAGCAAGCTTTATGCTTTCAAATTTTTGATATTTGAATGTACTGTCAGTTCTGAAGAATTATGATCAGGCCTTTTTTTGAAAGCTGAATGTAGTTAGCTCATTCTTTGTTTGTTTCACGAAGAGTTCAGATGGTCTTAAAATTGATGGATAGAGCTTGCAAGTTCAGGCTGTCTGAATCGAACTTTACATATTATGAGCCAGGCTATACTCCTCTGTATTCCTGGTGCATGCAAGTCTCTGTATCAACATGCTATTGCTCACATGGTAGTACAGAAATTTGGAATATACTTATGAAAAATAGCCACACAATGGTATGCAAAATTTTTATTTATAGTTGATCCTACCTATATATAAAGCATATTTAATAGCTTAGAGACAAACTTCTGTATGTGGGTTGTATAGTCTGTATGATAAATTCAAGACGCTTAGAGACGAACCCCATCTGTAGGTTGTACATACCCTTAGTCTTGTAGAAGATATTTTGTAGTCATCTAAAATGTTAGAGTTAGCCGGTTAGGGTTGCAACAAAAATATACATGAGGCTGATATCACCGGTGCCAAATTTAGGGTCAAATTCACGAATCCAAAAACAGTATTTCCTAGGTTAGGGGACTAGGACGGCTCCAGCGGGCGAGCTCCAAAAACAGTATTTCCTACGGCGGCTCCAGCGGGCGAGCGCACGCAGCTCCAACGGCGAGCGCGCGCGGCGGCTCCAGCGCTGCACGCGGTAGGTAGCATTCAGATAACACACGCTGCAGATGGCGAAGGAGGGAACCGGAAACCCATGGACGCTGATGAGCTGCTGTGCGGAAGGTGCCGTCGATGGAGAAAGGTGCCGTCGCCGGGAGGGTGGCCGCTACAGTACTGACACCGTGAACTAGGGTTTGGCCTGGGGCCGTCGACGCCGCACCCAAGGTCACCGGTGTCGATCTGTTCTGGTGGTTTTGGCGCGTGTGGAGGAATTGGGGAGAGGGGAGAGCACGGGTGTGCGGGATCCAGCGGCCATCGCTTGGAGAAGACGCCGCGGTACAGCCCGGCGCTCGCTCATCTGTAGGAGGTTGGGGAACGGGACGGAGCCGTCCTTTGGCGACGCGACGCGGGCGTCGTCGGTGGGCAGGCGCGGGGCAAAATGAAAATGTGATGGTACACGGACGGGTTTTACCGACGCGCTGTACATGCCCTAACAAACTCAATAACTAGGAATATGACCGGTATAGACTCAAACAGGTATACAATAAATATGTTACAACTTTACATGACATATATACACATACAGTTTGCACACCTATACACTAGACTCAACACGCTTGACTACTCGTATTGTTTCTCCTTTGGCTTCTTCTCGATTTACCACGCTCGATCGCGCCCTCCTTTTGAAAGAAGAAAGACAAGAGGAGAGATGCGCGCATGCACCAACCAGCTGCCGTCAGAGTCGTAGTAGTCCTCCTCCAACGCCCAGCCTCCTCCACCGCCCGGCCTCAGGTGGCCTGCAGCCTCATCGGGCTGGCCGCCCACCCGCTCGACGCGGATGTTGTCGTAGTCGTCCTCCACCGCCCGCCAGGTGGCCTGCAGCCTCGAGCTGGCCGTCCACCCGCTCGACGCGGATGTCGTCGTCGTAGTCCTCCTCCACCGCCCGGCCTCAGGTGGCCTGCAGCCTCATCGAGCTGGCCGTCCACTCGCTCGACGCGGATGTCGTCGTCGTCGTCGTGCTCCTCCGATTGACAATGGCCAGATAACCACGCGCGGAAAGATGCATCACGAGCAGCGGCCTGCTTCCTCTCCCACGCGGTGCGTAGCATCTGGCGCATGGCATCGGCGACGCGTCCCGCGGGCCCGCCGGGGCTCTTGATGATTGCCCGGCAGATGGCCATGTGCGCGCGCACGGCCTTCTCCTCCACGTCGTCGTCGGGCGCCGCGGCGGCACCCCTGGCGGCGCACTTGCCGGCCTCGTACTTGACATCCTCCATAGGCTGCACAGCCACCTGCCACCGAAGTAGTCCCGCACGCCGCCGATGTACTTGCCCGTGCACTCCTCCTCTAGACCGCATCACTCGCAGCTGACCGCCTCCAACTCATGGATCGATCGACGCTCTTGCTTGCGATCGAGATGTTCTTTGCGCTAGCTGCTGTGGTGCTTCTCCGCTTGGGGCTTGGCTACCCTGTTTATATGAGGCCTCCGCTTGCCCAGCCGGGGAATCGAGAGAAAGGGAGGGCGGCTCCTCTGCTACGCGGCGACCGGCGCAATTAACCGTATTGTTTTCGCCGGATAATGGTGGCATTTTCTCTTATTTTTTTTTGGAAGCGAGAACATAATTATATAGATAATTAGAAGCGAGGGGTATGAAAAGAGAGAGAGAACTGCAAAGGAAAACTAAGAAAATTACATAGAGAAGCGCGGCGGGCAATCAGGGCATTAACTTTGGGAATCAGCTCATTCCTCGGCTGCTCTCCCGCCACTGCAGTTGGTGTTAACAAGGTTTGCGATCATGCTCCCCATGGTGAATGAATGCACTACTCCTATGTGGGTTATTTTTAACTAGCTGTACACCAAATATATTCAATGCATCCTTATCTGCATAGATTGAGAGGTCGAAGTAAAAAGTTTAATTAATTTTCTATCTTAATCTTTTTTGACTCAATCATTGGAGTGCATCCAATGTCTTAGCTAAACTGGAAAGACATGTGACATGAGTTTGACTTCCAAAATCAAATCGAATACATGTCAGGACCAAGAACAAGGGAGCATGGAAGAGGATCACCACCGTTGAAGATCCGACAACGCAGGGAGCCAGCGAGAGTGGCGGAGTCATGACTCATGACTGTAGTGGGCTCCTATGCGGCCTTCTATTTTTCGTTTTGGGCTTCTTATGTGGTCGGCCCAGTTTGTAAGTGAGCAGACGAATAAGCCTGGTGTGGATCTGCTCCAAAAAAAAAAAAAAAGCCTGGTGTGGAATTGAGGAGCGGTTATCGATCAACAGGAATCAAACTTTTTGAACCTGCTATCGTTGCTTATGTCTCAACTTTTCTCCATTTTGCTGTCCATGTTAAAGTGGTTCGCCCAAAATTCTCTGCTAAATCGACCGGCAGGGAATCCCGGATGGAAAATCCTTCCAATTCTTAGTTATCCTGTACAGGAACAATCGATCCGGATTGTTCCAATTGATGGGCGCCCCCACCCGATCTCCCCGTTCTTTTGAGCAGTTCTTGGATTTTGATTCTCGGATCGCCGTTGAGCGTGGAGCCCGGGATCCCGGCGCGCCGGGCGCCAATGGAGTCCGAACCGAGGAGGTAGCGAAGAGGCAGGTCCAGATGGCTGCATCTATGGAGGAATTGACCACCAAGTTCGACGAGATGGCTCAGCGACTCGGCTCCTTCTCCACCTTCACCAAGGAGTTCGCGAAGTGGGTTAAGGGATATGGTCAAACTTTTTGAACCGCGCTATCGTTGCTTCGTCTCAACTTTTCTCCCTTGCTGTCCATGCTCTCGCCCAAAATTCTCTCGCTAAATCTCCCTAAAATCCTTCGATTTTGGTGAGCGTTACAATTAGTATCGCTCCTTCGTTTGAGCGCGGATTTTTGATTCTGAAGCAAGTGGTTGGCGCTGGGGCGGAAGTCCTCAATCCCGTGACACCACTGACCACCATCAATATGGGTCGTGCCTCGGCTCCTTCTCCACCTTCACCATGGACGCAGGATTAAAGGGATAGTGGACCAACGACCGAAGCTCTTGGAGTTCTCGGCGACATTCATGGGTCTTGAGTGGACCAACACCACCTTGGAGTTTGATTCGTACCATGTGTTTATTAAACCAATACCACCCTTTTAAATCGACTAGGTGACCTAAATGGAGAAAATATATGGTGGAAACCACATCTTAGGTGGAAACATGCAAACCAACTCAAAAACTCATATCTTGGCTGTTTCAAAAATTCTGAAATTTGGCACACGCATAGTGCATACAAATATGTACTCATATGGAAAAGTAGGGATGTAAACTCAAACTAGAAAAATTCACACAAAAAAGACAAATTTCATGTGTTGGTGAACTAAAGGACAAAATTCTTTAAATTTTGTCTTTTAGTGCACATGCATCCTAGAATTTGTCATTTTTGTATGAATTTTTTAAAACTGAGTTTGCATCTCAACTTTTCCATATGAGTACATATTTGTATGCCCTATGCGTGTGCCAAATTTCAGAATTTTTGAAACAGCCAAGATATGAGTTTTTGAGTTGGTTTCCATGTCCACCTAAGATGTGATTTCAACCATATATTTTCCCACCTAAATGAGTGCGAAAAACTTCTATGCTGCTGTGTGAAGAAAGTAAAAAAAAAATAAAAAGGAAAAGAATAAGAAAAAAAAAAAGCTAAGAAAGCCCAAGCCTAGCCTAGAGACCGCCGAGCAGCCCATGTAACCCTAACCCTTCTATAAGGTGCCGCCTCTCGCCCCCTCTCGCTCTCCGACGAGGCCGCCGCCGCCGACGCTGGTGCTGCTGCTTCTATCAGGTGCCGCCTCTCTCTCTCTCTCTCTCTGCCCCCTCCGTTGACATCTGCAGCCGGCACCTCTCCTCCGGTCCTCCCTGCCGCTTCCCCTCCCCTTCTCCCATGCGGCCCCCTTGCAGATCTCTCTCCACCCTATGCAGATCGAGAGCTGTTGTGGCCTGCTGCTGCCCCTGCAGTTCGGAAGCTGCCATGGCCATGGGATCCGATGGTGCGGAGATGGGAGTTTGGCCTTCCCCAAACCCTGCTGGTCCTCCTCTGCTCTTCCGCTTTCTTCTCCCTCGCCCCCTCTTTTGCTTTGCTGGATTTTGGTCGTGGCGATGGGGACGCCAAGGATTTGGACGCCTAGGCGACGAACCATATCATACATGGGATCTCATCATACATATATCAAACATATACTCATTTTTTTCCTCAAAATAATTGGGGAATACTGATGCATCCAGCTGGATCCGCCCATGCATGTGCAGGTACCGGGAGGAATGGGGAGGTACAGCCCCGCGTACAGCCCCCCGAGGAGAGGATACGGCGGCAGGGGAAGGAGCCCGCCTCCGAGGAGGGGATACGGTGGTGGCCGTGGTGACAATGGCTCTGTCAGCCTCCTAGTCCGCAATATTCCATTGAGATGCAGGTATGCAAACTTTGACCTGGACACCCGTCCCCATTGTTTCACTGCACTGGTGGTTAAATTGTTCCACACATTTATAAACAACTTTGCAGGCCTGAGGAACTCCGTGTCCCTTTCGAACGGTTCGGCCCTGTTCGGGATGTTTACCTGCCAAGAGACTATCACACTGGGTAAGTGTTAATGTAGCAACTAGGCTAACAATTGTGTCTGTTGACATCCGTTTCTGGCTGTGACATTTGTATGCCATGATTGGATATATAAACGTGTCCTTACCTGCCAAGAGACTGTCACACTTTGTAAGTGTTAATGCAGCAGCTAGGCTAATAAATGGTTGTGTCCGTTGACATCCGTTTCTAGCGTTACATTTGCATGCCATGATTGGATGGATATATAAACATGTCCAAACATTGGCGGTATTGGTTCAGACGTGCTTGATCCGCTGCCTTTTAGGAGCAAAGATTTTGTCTGCATGAAACTGAACACTTTGATATGCTTTGCTGGAGTTTCCTTTCGAGATACCATTCCTAGCCGTTACATTTGCTTTCCATGTTTTTTTTTAAACTCGCCAGTGGGTCTCCCACCTGATAAGGTGCAAGGCCAGGGATCGAATCCTGACCGGCTGGCTCAACACAGGGAGCACACGCCACCGCACCACAAGTGCGTTTGTGCATTCCATGTCTGGATATATATAAACATGTCCAATCATTTGGGATTCTACCAAAATGCTTGGGGTCCTTATCTTCTGCTGCTTTGTAAGAGCAAGCATTTTTGGATGTTATATTTTGACCATGCCATTGAAATTATGATTGTTAAATGTTTGCATGCAACTGAAAACATTGCTTGGGCTGTACGCTTTGCTGGAGGTCTACACACTGTAACAGGGCCACGGTTGACACATATATACATCATGAGGCTTCATTCCAAAAATTGACTGATTGTCGTGGCTTAGCAAAGTTGCATGAAAAGAACTTAACCATTACCTTTCTCTTTCTTTATGCATAATATAAAACATCATAAGGCAAAACAATGCAGTAAGACTAGTAATATAACCATATGTTGAACTTCACTAATTAATTTCCTGTGTATAGGATATGTTTACATTATATGATGATGCTTTTTTCTGGTACGAATTACTCTCTTGAAATTATTCTCAGGACTGTATTTGTGGTTGAAGTAAATACAAGCCCTGAACAGTCCTAAGTGTTCCTTATTTTGGTGAGATAGAGTATTGTTCGAATGAAGTTCTTTTATCAAGACAAGATTTGATTTGTTAATTTCCTGAAGAGAAGAGGGTTTACCGTGTCTTCCATGGGAAGATATAATGAAGACAAGTTGGTCTCAAGCACTTTTCATGACTTTTCAAACTCGAAGAGCTTGAAGCAAATCACTTTATGAAGATGTATACAAGAAATTTTGGATCTAAGGGCTCCTAATCACTTTTTGAGGCTTGCTACCATTTGATGAACATGTTTGTAAGTTGTTAGCTGTGCACTATGGAGAACTATAAATGATTCACCATAATATGAATCCCTGGTAGTAACTTGTGAGGCACATACTATTTATGATTGTCATGTGCCTTCTTCCTTGTTTACCAGCACCATACTTTGTGAATTTTACTTATGAAGGCTTTTGTGATCATTCAGGGAGCCAAGAGGGTTTGGATTCGTGGAGTTTGTTGATGCTTATGACGCTTCTGAGGCGCAGTACCACATGAACCGTCAGATGTTCGCTGGGCGTGAAATAACTGTTGTACTTGCTGCGGATACACGGAAAAGGCCTGAGGACATGCGTAGACGAACTGGGCCAAGGTATGCCAATAAGCATTGGTTTTCTGGAAGTGCTATCTGTGTTTCACTCGAAATGACTTAAGTTGCATCTCTGCAGAGGTTATTCTGGTCATGAAGGGCGTCGTCCTTATCGCCATGGTAATCTAAGTTATTGCTTTGTTTTGTCCTATTATTTGAGTTGCATGGATGCATGTATGAATATACTTGAGTATGCATTGTAATTTCTATAAAAAATTTACCCTGTTCATGTTCAACTGTTGCTGTTTGATTATCTGGAAAATTGGGGATAAAAAAATGATGTTTTATTCATTTAAGTTTTGTAATTGGCGTTCATGTGATTCTTTTCTATCATTGTCCTTGGATCTTATTTGCCTGTTTGAAGGTTGCATCTGCTGGTAGCAAGTGTGGTACTGAAACTTGATGGTTTTGGAAGCTGTTTGAGCATTGACAAGTTGCTATCTTTCCTTATGTGCAGGACGGTCTCGATCTCGTTCATACTCGCGTTCCCGCTCACCGCGCCCCCGTGGCCGTGGTAGATCACCGTATGTCTGCTGAGTCTTCAGCCTCTTTATTATTAAATATAAGCAATGGACCAACCATGATGTACCAGTGCAGTTACCTTCATTGAAATGATGTTACCTATACTACAGGTCATATTCCCCTGCCCCGAAAAGGCGTGATGACCACTCTGCTTCCCCAGCCCGGGCAAAGGAAGAGCACCCAAGGTCATCAAAACAGCCTAAAGAAAATGACGGGGATAGGAAGAGGAAATCCTATACTCCTGATGATAGAAATGATCGCCGTGGTGCGGACAACGGTCATGATGAGTAAGTTTTGTTCCTTGACTGTTGGTCATGTCTATTGTTAATCTAGTTATGTTCTGAAATAGCAATATTGTGCGTCCTATTGAGTGGTTATTTTGTTGAGCAATATTTTTCCCAATCTGTAACATGCAACATCATTAGGGTTGTTTCCCCAAGAAATGAGAAGTGGTCCTTTGTGGAGGATATCTGGGAATGGGGCCTTCACTTCCTCTATTCCAAATTGTAATAAGGCTTTTCTAGATACATAGCTTTTACAATGCACTTACATATACACTAGTAAAAGCAATGTATCTAGAAAACTTAAAATGTAATTTGTTTGAATAATTGTGTAAAGCTTACTTGACGTGAAATGCATTCCCTGAGCAATATTATGGTGGAAATCCCTTGTGCACTTACATTTACATTTACATGTATATTGAGGCACATTCTTTGCATTGTCTTGAGAGTCAAACTGCATCATGGTAGCTAGTAGGCTCTTTTTTGTTTCCCAGTTAGAATCTTGGGCCTAGGAATGTAAAGTTGAAGCATAGCTTAGCTCGAGTCACTTGCTGGCCTATACTGTATGGGTGACGTTTGGTACAGTAGCTTTATCTTGTGAATTCATTTTGGATGTTTTTTAATTGGTAAAATAGAATTCATTGTATCAATGCAGGAGTAGCTGCTTGAGATGGGTGTTTGTGTTGAATATTGGTAACATGCAATTTGTTGATGACAGGAAGAAGAGGTCCCCGGCAGGCAAGGAGGACGAGGGGCCTCGGCGCGGTCGCCGCAGATCGCCCCGGGCGGCATCCATGTCGCCTCCAGGGTCGAGGTCAAGGTCGCCGTCGCCTGCTATCAGCGGCTGATGAATGTGGCGATGGAACTGAAGGGTGTGGGCACAGATTAGTTGGCCCCTTTTGCCGACTGGAGCAGTTTGCCTGCCAGACTCTTGTTATCTCTGCTGCTAGGTTCTGTTTTGTTTTTTTTCCTCCGCGGTTTGCTTGTCTATGTGGGTTAAGGCCTGTGGTTGGTTGCTGGGAACGATGGATGGATGGAAATAGATGGCCGTATCGGTGGGTGGAGACGGTTCTGTATGGTGTCGTTGTATGTCCCCGAGGGATTGAAGAAACCTGCTGCTATGGTACTAGTGGTAATTGTCCTGGATGTACTGTTGCTGTTCTAGGTTAATGACGATGACTGGAATCGTTATGCAATGTTATTAAGACTTGAAAATGCATTTGGTTTGTGAATGGATGGATATGAGTGTGGATGGTTTGGCCGGGCCAAAGGAAAGCGAGGAACTGTGCAACCGAGCATAGCATATGCCCTTGCTGCTGGTCAATTTTGGCCAAATGGTAAAACGCAGGATGAACAAATGGATGGATTTGGATTGGGTCTGGTCCTTTTGAGTCATTTTTAGCTGGTGTGCAAAGCTGCAGCGGTAGGTAGCCAATCGCCACTCACTGACTCTACAATCCCTCTCTAGTATCACCTAGTTTTTTTTTTTCACACGAGTGATTGTAAACAACTAAACTGTCAACCTTGACTGCATTTTACTTTCGCGGTTTCATCTCCAATTACATGTTTCATCGTGCTTGTTAGAGTAGCATGGCTAGTTCGAATTGTTTACAGTGGAGTGTAAACTAGGGCTCCAAGACGAGCTATGGAATTGAACCAGGGATGAGAGATCGGCGGTCTGTTTGCAGGGACTGATCGGCAATTTACATGAGCTACTAACCTTCAAAAAAACCGGTGACGGTAGGGACTGATCGCGGCGTGGAGAAAGTCGGCGTGTGCGGCGCCCAGCTCGCGGGGTCGACAATATAGGCTTTCATTTAGCTTGGAAAACATCTTCAACACTTGGCAAATTGTCAAACCATTGGAGATGCTCAGATACTAAAAATAGGATGTTCTGAATTGAGAGCCAGATAGCACCAGTGCATTCACATTCACTCACCAATGTGTGGTTCAGCAAGATCGCGAGCCTGCTAACAAGGTTTGTGATCTTCTAATAAACATAATCCCGGTTTCTAAAAAAAACAAGGTTCGCGATCTTGCTGAACCACACATTGGTGAGTGAATGCACTATGGGTGTTGATCAAAAAACAAGATCATTTAACTAGATGTACACCAAATATATTCAATCCTATCCTTATCTGCTTATATTGAGAGGTCGAAGTAAACAATTTAATTAATTTTCTATCTTAATCTTTTTCGAGTCAATCATTAGAGTGCGTCCAAAGTCTAAGCTAAACTGGAAATTAAATACATGTGACATAAGCTTGACTTCCAAAATCAGATATCCTGTTCTACCTGTATGGTGTATACGAACACCATCCTTCTTTCTACATGCATCATTAGAGATTGTAATCCCAGCAATCAAGCAGATGCACACACACATTTACATACACGAATGCTCACCTCGTACGACGTATTTGATCGATCAGCTGCACATACATATACAGATTATATTCACACACTCACATACACCGTGTCTACGCAAACGCAACAATCAATTACTCTTCCTCGCCGGACAAGCCTAAGCTCACCGGCGTGCCCGTCTCCGGTATCCAGTCGGCGCCGTGCAAGAAGTGTCCCACCGTGAACTGCAGCGCCTTGTCCTTGCCCATCACGTGGAACCCCCGCATCTCCATCCGCCCGGTGACGTTGGCGCCGTCGCCGGCGTTCCTGAACTCGCCGAAGAAGGCCCTGCCGAGGTCGTCCTTGCCCTCCCAGGGCATGTACCCCTGGCCGTGCACGAAGCCGTCGATGATGGACTCCATCACCACCGTCCTCGCGAACTCCTTCCACGGCCGGCCCAGGTACGTCTTGACCGGCACGGCGGACCCGGACCCGGACTTGTTGCTGCTGGTGATGAGCTGGTCGTCGGCGACGATCTGGCTCCGGTGGATGACGAAGCCCGTGGTCTGCTGGTGGTCTCGCCGCGACTGCGCGGTGATCACGGCCGGCTGCCCCAGCCGCGGCTGCCGCACCAGCAGCAGGCAGCGCTGGAACACGGCCGCGGCGTCGCCCATGATGAAGTCCACGGTGCCGGAGATGACGCAGCTGCGGTAGAACTGGCGGTACGCCTGCGCGAACAGCGTGTCCTGGTTGCCCTCGATCCGGCAGTTGAAGAAGATGGCCTTGTCGCCCTTCACCCGCAGCGCCAGCGCCTGCTGCTTCTCCACGCCCGCCGTGTTCCGGATGCCCAGCTTCATCGCCATGAAACTGTCGCCGTCCACCGCTGCACGCACCATATGCAGCATGTTATGGTCCATGCCGATCGATGCCATGCCCATGCGTGCGTACGTGTTTCAACTATACCAAAAGTGGCGGTTCTCCACATCCTGACGCCGTCCGCGATGTTCTTGCTGCCGGTCACGATGGACCTCTTGGACCCGTCGCCGTACATGGTGATGTTGCCCATCCTACCGGTGATGTTCACCGTCTCGTCGTACACGCCTTCCTTGACGTAGATGAAGTACCTGCCGGTGTACTTCTCCGGCACGGCGTCCAGCGCGGCCGAGATGTTGGCGAAGTCGCCGCTGCCGTCCTTGGCCACCGTCACGTTGGGCGTGAGCGCGGCCTTGCGCCGCCCGGCCAGCAGCTTCCGCTCCTCGCTGGGCACCCACGTGGGGACGGACGACGACGACCCGATTCCCGCGGATTCCGCCAGCTGACGGTCGCCGTTGAGGTCGATCATGGAGGCCAGTGCGGCGCCCTGCTTGATGATGGCGAGGGCGTTGCTGGACACCTCCCTTGCCTTCTCCATGGTGGTCTGCACCTCGTCGCGGACCTGCCCCTTGGGGAACATGTCGACGCAGGAGCCCTGGAACGTGATCACCGCGCTGAGCCAGGCCTGGAGGTCCTGCGCGGGCCCGTCGACGCCGCGCCACGCGATGCTGGACAGCGCGCGCTGCAGGTTGCCCCGGCAGTCCTCCAGGAGCATCCGGCAGTCGTGGATGGCCTCCCACACCAGGGTGTCGTTGCTCTGCCGCACCGCGTCCAGCACCGAGGACCGGTTGAAGCCCTCCGCCAGCGCGCGCTCCACGGCGGTGATGGCGGCGGCCGCGGCGGCGTGCGGGTACTCGGCCGGGTCCGTCCGCGACAGCGCGCGCTCCAGCGTGTCGTGGCACGTGCCCTGGAAGTCCGCGGGCGCGCAGAAGATCTCCACGCTGCGCATCGTCTTGCTCATGTTGCGCTTCCTCTCCGCTTCGTAGCCCGCCCTCTCGTTCACGAAGAACGCCACCGTCCCGATCACCATGGCCGCGAGCAGGCACGCCGAGAGCACGCCGACGACGAGCCTGCTGCGCGACTGGCCGTCATCGGAATCGGACGACGACATTGGCAACCGGGCCCGACGCCGCCGCGCGAGCCAAATCCGGATCGGAGGGCACGACGTCGACGCGGGACGCGGCACGGGGCGTCAGTTGCGCATATGCATGGAAACCAACGTGCCGCCACCGCCAAGTGGCTATGATTAGCAAGAGCAAGTTTGTTTGTTGATGTTTGTTTGGGATACAGTTGTGGTTTACCCTTCTTCTCAGGGGACGCTTGCTTGTGCTGCCGGGAAGATTCTTCTGCAAACGGGCGTGGCATTTCTCTTTTTCTTTTTTTGAAAACTCAGTTGCCAGAAACATAACTTTTTATAGAGCATGTTATTCTAGGCGAAGGACTGAAGTAGTTGCTTCCTTAAGCTTCATAATTTTTATCCATTTTATCCATTACTTCATCAGGTTCAAACTGCAATTTGTTTAAATGTTTTATAAAATCTGTCTAATTTTGAACTAGTACATAGTAGAAAATATATTAATATATAATATATACCGAATCTAGTTTAGTACTTAAATATTTATGCTTTTTGTGTAAACTTGAATAAGGTTAGGGCACTCACAATGCTAGAAACTATCATGATTTTTATAGTCTTTGGATATTGTGTCAAGAAACTACCTCCCACAATGCAATTTTCTATCATGATGTCACATGGCCCACTTGTCACTCTCTACAAATTGTCTTGGGTTTACGTGAAGACTTGGTTTTTCTTAGTTAGACTTGGTTTCTTGTGTTTTTCTCTCTCTCTTCAATAAATATAGCGCCACATCAGAAAAAAGCAATAAATAGAGGGGTAATAAATGAGGATAGAAACCATGGTAGAGTCTGCAAGTGCTCTTAGAAAAAGTTTGACTTATGACAATCAACTCAATAAAGAAGTAAGTTTCAGCATCTTTATGTACCGGGTCCTTATTTTAAATTAGGGTTATGCTAGTTAAGGATGTGTAACCATCTGAAATAGATTGAAGTGTTAGTCCTTTTCTTTCATCTTCCTCACTAGTTTGCTATGTTTCGTGTGTAGAGCGCACGATGACGTGAACTCATGGGCGCCATTCCCACCATCGTATCATTTTTGTGCTCTCCCGTTGGTTCTGCCACTCAAAATCCATTCTCCACCTCCTACTACACAGGATGAAAACGGAACGAAAATATCCCAAACCGAACCACATCGTTTTCTGTATTTAATCCAATCGAATTCGTATTTCCTTGTCTAACTTTTCTATTTCCGATTTCGTTATTTTATTTCAAAATGTAAAAGTAGAAAACGATTGAGTTTTTCGACTAAGTTCGACCATTTTCTACTTTTCTACTTTTAGTTCCGAATATCCTGAATTCAAAATTCTAAATTTTGTTGTCGATCATTACTGCATAGGCAATTATGCAAAGGCAACTGTGGAGCACTGATGGTCACAACCGCATTATATAGGCAAACACACCCTCGTTGTGCCTCCCCGAGTCGCGAGGAGGTGGGACTAATCACCGCCCGTATTTGCATGGCTGCATCTTGCTTCATCGGCGCTGTTATTATTGCGTTGCATATGATTGGGCTTACCGAAAGATAAAGAGCTAGATGGATCAAAATGATTAGTTTGCTCTCTTGCACTCAAAATTTGCCAAAATGACACATATTGATTGTATGCATTGTGGGTCGATATTCGTATTGAATTTTCTTATACCGACCGTTTTCGATGTAAGTCCATTTCGAATTGGTTTGTTTTAATTCTGTTTTCTTATACATTGATACAATGAATGTAAGAACCCATTTCTTAATAATAAATCAATTAATACGCATATACTTTTTATAAGAAAATTCAAACTTCTTGAGAAGTGGGAGAGGTTAGTACTGTATCTACCAAAAGTGGCTCTACCTTCCTATTCTTTAAATTCTTTACAGGAAACAGTGATCATAAAGATTACTACATATCATTCAAGATTTTAAACAGAGTGCAACCTAAAATCATTATTTTAATAAAATACAAATCATTCAAGATTTTATCAATAACACCCTCATTTCACTCCGTGTTCAATTTTTACCTGCGAAACTTCTTAATAATCTTCCAGTTAACCCACTGCTTGTGTATAAGGCAAGCACAATGTGGAGGAAAATCAGTCATACACGACGAAAGTGTACGTCTTCCATCATGCATCTAACTCATTTTCTTGAACAGATGTCTAAGAGCAGCTTATCATGAACCTCCCACCCACACATATAATGTGGGGGCATGTGTGCGTTGGCACTACACATTAGATCGATGATGATGACAACTAGCTAGGTAAGCTATAATCACTAGGCCTAATTGTAATTGCAACCTTTGACTAATCATAGCCAATCTCTCAAAGGAGAAACCTCGAGTCCATTTAGGACTTGGGAAAGGGTCACTAGGAAAGTAGGAATCCAGCCCTTTTTGGTATGGTGCCCTCACGCTCTCTTGTGAATTCCATCATTTGCCCTACGTGGCTGGCTATTCGGAGAATTCCATATATAGTTTATCCTTCACGCGTGCAGCTTTGCTACCTCAACTGGAGACAAGCTGCAATGTTCAATGCCGTGCCGGCCTTGGTTGCATCATCATACTGCCACTCCATCTGATTTTTCGTGCGCCGAAATTGTTCCTTTTTTTTTTTTTCTTTTCAGAAAAAAAAAAGGAAAATAATCTAACATTGGAAGTAGCGTACAAAACAATTTTTTAAGGAAAAAAAAAAACTTTCAGTGGTAAGTGGAGTGGTTCATTGAAGGGCAGAAAAGCTGAAATTTGGCTGCCCCATTTCCTGGGTGAACGCCACAAAGTTTGAGGGAAAAAGCCTCTTGGGCAATCAATCAATTCCCTCCCAATTTGTTAATTTGAATACCCATAACGTACATCCTATCCCGGCCGTCGGGTCATGAGCACAATCATGTCGATGATGCAATTTGATCTATCTCTCACTTGGAAGCCAAGAAAGAGAAAGTCATCATATACAAGACATCTTGTGTGCATAGAGTATAGAGTCAACGTCATTATAGTATTTCTCTATCCGCCGCCTAATAACCCTATTATTCCTCTTTCATGTCGTCACAGCAGTGTGATATAAAATTTTCAAAACACCGTATGGGGACAAGTTGAGGCTACCGAATAGGTTATCCTCTCTAGCTATCTCCAATAAGATTCCAGCGAGTTTGAAATTCAAATTAGCTCAAGAAAGTGACGTGACAGATACTTTTCTTTTTGCACTTTGCAACCTGCTCCTTATATAATAACAATTCTCGGACACAAGCTCTATCATGAGAAAACTAAAGCACTACATCATTTGATTAATTCAAACATGCTAAAGTATAGTATTAAAATTTCATCCACATACTTGCTGAATAGTGCCCTCTCATCAACATGTGAAAAAGAGATAACTGAAACTGTATTTGGTGCGGTGAATCACTTAGCTTCCAGTCATCCAAAGATTGGCATCCATCCAAAATCCAGAGTGCAAACGCAGAATTGGTCGAAATTAAAGAGGATGGAGTCCTTTTTTGAGATATTTTGATGATTGGAACCCGTGGTAACCGCCACTAGGGAAAATCAATCTTGTCTTGGAAACCGATGAATGTATCACATTTGATGTTAGCGAGGAGATGTCTCGATAAACAGCTCACGGGCATAGATTCCTTGGTGCCGCCGGCGGGAAGAAGAAACTCACTGTTGGGCGATGCGATGCGATGGCGAGGTTGCCGGCGGCATGTAGGCCTGGCTGGGACCCGATCGATGGCGAAGAAGAAGAAACAGGGACAGGGATGGCACTATAATTCGACGACGCCGACGTGGTTTGTAGCCTTGCTTGTGTGTGATTAACGATTATGATATGGATTACTGTGGAGATGAGGTGATGGGGACGATGACTCGGCGCGGGCCTTCCTATCCACAGCGGCATCACCGTCCACGTGTTCCTCCACACCTGGTGCTGTTTGCCCAACTACCCACTGACCGCCCTGTCAGTCTTGAGTGAGCACCAGTTGTACAAATGGATTTGCTGAATTCCTAAAACGAGGTCTCTTCCACTGTTAAGTGGGTGGCACGAGGTCTCTTCCAGTTTGTATAGAGCCCACTTTACATACATCCTCCTGTTCCTTTCAACTTATCATTCGGCTTTGGGTGTGTTTAGATCCCAAAATTTTTGGTCTGCAAAATTCGCGTAGTAGCGTCGCGTCATCATTAATCTGAAGACGTTTCGTTTGTTAGTGGTAAATATTATCCTACCATGGCGTAACTAGGCTCAAAAGAATCGCGTCGCATGATGTACATCCGAACGTGTAATTAGTTTTTTTTATTTACCTAAATTTTTACCGCGGCCCGTGGCGTTTTTAGGTCGTTGAATGTTTCGATGTGATAGTATGTGATAGGAATGCAGGAAATTTTGGAGTGAAATTGGGCCTCTAAACACACCCCTTTGAACTTATCAGGCCGGCTTATTAGTCATGTTTTTCTCTCAAAGCAAATCAGTGTCATCCGGCTTAGAGATCAGAAGTTCTGAACTGGGTGGCTCTAGAGATGAACACAGCAGGAGTGAGCGTCTGCAGTGATGAAACTCAGGACAATCTGCACAACATGGGGTGTTGTTTTGGTGTTGCATTGCCATTCTCTAGAGATATTTGTCTCGTCATTAACAGCAACAGCTTTCGTCGAATCCTTAGCCGCAGGGCAGGGCAGGGCGAGCGCATGTGGAAACACAGTGGACAGCGAAATGCATGCCCCGGTCCATGTTGGAAACGAACAGAGATGCAACGCAATCGCAATCCATCCACACTGAAATGTATCCATCAATCTTGTTTATAGATCACTAACAAGTACTCTACTAGCAGTAATATGTAGTAGGAGTTGTTGATTACAGATCAACACATCACTGTACACTTACATCCTTCCTTCATCCTTGTGTTGTTGCCTCAAATCAAATGGCTCAACCAGGAGAGGAGAGGAGACGAGGAACGCAAGAACCAAAGATTTCAGAGGCCTTTTACTGCGGCTTCGCCGGCGGCGATCCGCTGGTCTCGCCACCGCCAAGCCCGGACTCCAAGTCGCCATCTTGGTTCTGCTGCTGGTGCTGTTGCTGTTGCTGCGCCGGCGGTGGCGTGGGGCCGCCACCGCAGCCCAGCAGCCGCCGTAGGGCGGCTACTCTGGCCGCCTCCACGACCGCCGCGACTCCGGCGATGGGCCCGGGGACTGCCTGCGGCGGCGTTACCTCTGCCGCCGGCGCGGCTGCGGCGGCGCCTCGGGTGCTGACGGTGTCCTGGGATCCAAAGAAGAGGACGTTGGTGGGGAAGTTGGGCGACTCGGGGTCCACCTCGGGCGCCCGCGGCGGCACGGGCACGGGCTTGTCGTCGTCGTCGGCGACCGCGGCGCGGCACAGCGGGCAGGTGGAGTGTGACCGGAGCCACATGTCGACGCACTCGACGTGGAACGCGTGGCCGCACCGAGGCAGCGTCCTTGCCGCCTCCCCAGGCACCACCTCGGCGATGCACACGGCGCAGTCCGCGGGCGGGTCCCCGGCGCCCACCTCCTTCCTCGGCAGCGCGGCGATGGCGGCCTCGTCCATGCCGCCGCCGCCGCCGTCGTGGCACCCCGCGCCCGCGAACACGAAGCGGGGCCGGCCCCTGCTGTTGTCCTGACGCTGCCGGTGGCGGTCGCCGATGGTGGGCGCGGCGCCGCGGTACCGCTTGGCGCAGAGGAAGAGATAGAAGCAGATGACGAAGGTGATGAAGATGGCCGCCGCTGCCGCCAGCATCGTCGCCGCCGCTGCCACGGAGGTGCCCGTCACCGCCATCGGGGCGTCGGCTCCAGATCCCCTTTTCTCCTCCTCCTTGTCTTGCTCCGACTGTTCCCCAGCTTTCTTGGCTACCTAGGACTGACTCGCTTGGCTCTCCTCTCTGCTGGGCAAGGTTCTTGGCCG
Organism: Hyparrhenia diplandra; assembly: GCA_015847255.1. NCBI lineage: Eukaryota > Viridiplantae > Streptophyta > Magnoliopsida > Poales > Poaceae > Hyparrhenia > Hyparrhenia diplandra. The sequence continues at coordinate 85,518 of JADLZK010013050.1, forward strand.
CCGTGGAGACCGGCGGCGCGCACTGAGATTAGGAGTAGCTAGCTATGAGTGGTGGGGGTATTGGGGAATTGGGTGGAATCGGAGTGGTGTATATATATACGGAGTGATTGGGGAGGAGGAGCGTGTGTGATTTGGATTGCAGGTGGAGGGAAAGTGGAGCAGAACAGCGAGCGACGCTGCCTGTTTGGCCGACTAGCGGTCACTGGCACACTACTGGATTTCCCACTGATATTTAGCAGGGCTGCCTCGGTAAAAAAGATATCAATATTTATATTTAGAGATTTTCTTATATTCATCCTAAATTTAATTATTTTACATATGATTAAGTTTACAGATAAAATTGTATATTTACAACATCAGGCATTGGTTCTTCTTGTGCGTGTTACCAAAAATGTCTGTGTATTTCAACAGGACATACAATTTGTTCAGCGGATCTGATTTTCGGCTACTCTGATTTGATTAGAATCTCGTGTGCACCATACTTGGACACACTGCTCAAACTTACTAGGGGCACATGAGAGATTAGGTTCGTCGGATTCCCATTGAACGGTTATGAGTAATGATAGACCAAGAAACATTTCTCCATTTTGTATTAATCTGTCTGGTTCAACCAACAAATCAGCACTCTAGTAGTGAGATTTCTTTCTCTCAAACAACATCGGCAAAGGTCCAGTATTTTTCTCTCACAACAAATCGGCCCCTGAACAAGGACTCGTATAAACACAGGATTAGTCAGGACCCAGACAAGAGACAAAGGAGGCATGCAAGGCCATTTTGCAAAGTAATCACTTTTGCTCTCTAATATTAGGTATATATGTTCATGTAAGTATGGATATTTTCTCTTCATCCTAAAATAATCACACATCTCATTAGTAGAGGTGTCAAACTTCTTAGTTTCACAAAATATATTAGAATACTGATTTTACAGTGCATAAGTATTATTATTAGACTAATTTTGATTATTCTTATAAATTTAGAGCAATTTAAAAAGTACAAATTCAAAAAAAAAAGAGGTTGGATAAATAAATAGATAAAGCATAAATATCGAGATAGAGAGTAGAGATAGTGGTCCAAATTAAGATAGTTTTGAGTTAGGAGAAGTCAAGAAGAGCGCTGACTGTAGACCGAGGACGAGAGTGAGGAAGCTAGCTGATGAGATGGGCGTGTGACTGTGACTTGTCACTGCAAATGGGCGCTGGACCATCTTGGTCAGGCAGGTTCTCTGCATGCAACTGGACCGCTTCCACATTTGCAATTTTTTCAGGATAGGAATATCTTCGTCTTTTTGGCACAATCCGATCCTTATCAGGGGTTACGTAGTACTCTGTGATCCTTATCACCGGGAGACACGAATTCAGACATTACATCTTACACAGAAATTTTACATGAAATCAGGTTATTTAGGTCCCGTTGGCTAATAAGGCATATTTGCAGTGGCGGGGGCTGGCAGGGGCCATGCCCCCCAACATTTGAACAACAAAAATTAAATTATTTATAATCTATAATTGTTCCTTTCTAATAGCATTGAGCTTGGCTTGGAAACTTTTCTTCTGAGCCAAGTCCTTTGTTCGTGATGGCAAGTTGTCTGTTTCTTTTTCTTATTTTTAGCTTTCTTTTTTTATACCGTCAAGATAAATAGCTACTAATATATTGAGAAGCACAAAAAGTATTATTCTTGCTCGTTTGTTCTTGAGCAGCCGTGAGCAAATTTTTCGGATAGACTTTCCAGCTCATATAATTTAATACTTTTTATTTATATTAACAAAGTGAGATTATACAAAATTATTGTCTTATAATATACCTATTAATATGTTCTAGATAATATCTATATCTATACCTAATAATAAAACAAGAAAATTTTCGCCAATCCGCCCCTAATCTGTCCGCTTGTCCCTTCAGCCTCCTCCTCACGTCCTTATCGGGGGGTAGTACGTACTCCGTGATCCTTATCAACGGGAGACGAATTCAGACAGTACTACTACCACTGTTTACTACCACTGTTTAGTCGATGACCCTGTTTGGATACTCTAGCCGGGACTAAAAGCTAGAGTTAGTTTTTAAGCTTTAGCTTTTTAGCTCCAAACTAGCTCTTGCTCTAAATGCGTTTGGATCCTTGGGAAATTTAGTTTGATACTAAATGCACCTTTTTAATTATTTAGTGGTTGAGAGAGAAAAGTGAACTTTTATGTGGTTCGTGCCAAAACCGGCCCAATATGCACCCCATAGATGTGCTAGTTATTTTGGGAGGGACTAGTTTCATTTAATTTCAATCTAGCCTCTGTTTGGATCCTTTTTGAGCTAGTTGGCAAAAACTAGCAAACTAGCTCTAGTCCCGGGATCCAAACAGGACCGATGATAGACAACGCTTGAGACCAAAAAAAGAGCCACCCTGCATGCCCCTGTTTAGACAGCTTGTTTCGGCTTGCATTCGATTTTCCAGCAAGCGATCTTATACAGAAAATTTGGATTTGACCAATCCTCGTTTAGTTTCATACGGACAGAAAGGACGAAGGCAGTTCAAGATGGCATATTATTTGGATAAGCACAGAAAGACTGAGATGTTGAGCAGCTACCTTACTTAGGTTGGGGAACCTGCAAATAATTGTGCAGCATCAGCCGGGAAATAAAATAAGGCGCTACGCGCTATGCATGCAGTGTTTTTGTTCTTAATTCGTCTGCTAATTTCTCGAATGAATACTTTGCTAACCAATCCACTCCAGATCAGGCCAACTGACACTGCGCAATCCAGAAGTTGGATGCACGCAAGCAGCCCATATATATGAACCATGATTGATTGGAGGATCAGGTACCTTATATATGTTGTTATATATGCATGTCATTGGTAGTTCTCTCTCTCTATATAAAATGTGCGGCTGCCATGATATAGTTTTTCCTTTATTCCGTTTCCTTTGATAGGTGTTGACTTGTGGAACTAGTTTTCAGAAATGCTTTTATTGCATTTGGCACGAGGAGTTTATCCTTCTTGTAAGGGAAAAAAAAAATAATCTCCATCTTTGTGTGGTGAGCTAGGCACATTTCTTTAAAAGGGAAATTGGCAATCTAAATTTCTCTACTTTCATTCACCATATTGCTGCTCGATTATGGCTTGCAGGACATAACGGGTCAATAATGGTCCACGTGTAAGTGACTGAAAGATAAATTAGGGAGGGAAACAAGCCCGGCTTCGGGGCCGTGGGAGCAGAGGGACGCGCGCGTGAAAGGCAGACCGGATCCTCCTTTATCCGGCCACGTTTCCCGCCGTGACGGACGCTGGCAATTGGCCGCGGCCCCGGCCCACAGCGCACAGGAGACGACGGGCCCCGATAGGACAGCGACGCGGAGCGAGTAGGCCTGATCATAATATTTCGGGACTGGGGTGGGGTGGGGTGGGGGGTCTCACCGCCGGCGCGCGGCGCGGGTGGCCGGTCTCCACTCCACTCGCGATTGTTTTTCTAGTCGGCGAAGGCCGGGAAAAGCAACCGAGTCCAAGTCCAACCGGCGTTGAAGGCGGCGGCCAGGCCGTTGAGACTCGAGAGTCCAGACGCTCGCCGTCCTTTCCGGTTCGGCACTACTAGTAGTTCCGCCACCCACAACCCACAAGACCCACCGTGGTCCATTTCTTTCCATCGGTTGTGGTTTTGGATTGTCTTTTTCTTCTCCTCCCACGATTCACACTCACTGTGTCAGTGTCATGTCTCACGTAGCACTACCAACTCCGCAGTCCATGCTCCATATATGCATGGATTTAGTGGACAGTTCGGTACGGTATCCTTCTTTATCTTAGTTTTTTCATTCCTCTCGTATCGTCTGACTCTACTACGTGTGAACTTCCTGCGTATGAACGCAGAGATTTCCAACTTGTCCGGGCACCAAAGATATGCATATAGTACTCCTCCTTGCTTTTGTCTCCGAAATGATTTTGGTTCGCAGTTATTCTTGAAATTCTCAACCGAGGTTTTAAACTCTCTTTTATGTCAAGACAAGAATTGGGTGTATGTAAACCCTTTTCTCAATCAACACAGAATTTCAAAACATGGGATTAGATACCCGCCCGACTACTGAAACCCAACACTATTTATTTTAGCTTCTGAAAAAGGACACTGACAGGAGTGGTGGCTGTGATTTCCTATTTCTTCTTCCATCGTCTTATCTGTTTGGGCCGTATTAGAGAGTGTTATTGGATCATCAAAACAGCCCAGACCAGCCCGTCAGACCTCAGTCCGTCAGGCGTCAGCCCACACTAGGTGCTTCAAGTCGTGCTGAATACGCCGTCATCTCTGACTGCTTTGGACGGTTTGGCCTGCCCGGTACCTTCAGCCTCAGGCCTCCATTCTTTTTTTTTTTTTATTTCATGGGCCATTCTTGTGTTCTAAATCGCTTTGGACGGTTCCAAGCGATTCAGATTTTTCTGCCTTTAGGAATGTGCAGTCACAGTGAAGCTGATTCTGTACCCAAACGATCTAGTGATTCTGAATCGCCATCTCAAACGCTTCTTAAGAGAATTTGGGTTTCAAACGTTTTTACAAGAATCTGGATCCCTACCAAATGAGCCATAAATCTGCTTTGTTGGACATGTTCCTTGATTTCTATGAGGGATAACTTTATCTTTATATCCTAAACTTTGGGATATAACATTACTGCCAAAATGTCAAGAAGCTATCAGGGCTATCAGCTTCAAAAAATAGATCAATTGATTACTAACTTTGAGTTTCGCAATCTTCAAAATAAAAAGTTGAACCGAATAGGGATAAAAAAAGGTAACAGAGACGGTACGACCATCTTAGATGACCTTCGAACCGAACCGGTACAAATACTCCCTCCATTTGGTATTAGAAGTCGTTTTGGACAAGGTTTGGGTCAAACATCGGGAATACAAATCATCAATAACTTTTAAGTTGTTGATTTTATAAGTGTAAAAATTATATGAATAGATTTGTCTTAAAAAAATACTTTAATAAAAGTATACATATATCACATTTCCGTAAATATTTTTGTAATAATAAGAGGTCAAAGTTGTGTTTTTGGAGACCGTGTCGCTGTCCTAAATGACTTCTAATACCATCCCGGAGGGAGTATTTTACAAGGTGTCCTAATCCTTCATGAAACATTTCGTGAACTGCAGAGGAAGAAACTAAATGTCATCATTTTTTAAGGTTGATTTTTCAACAAACCCTGAGAACAAAGCATTCTTAGAGCATCTACAACTACAAGAGCTATTGTATATTCGATGAGTTAGTTAAAAAAAAACTTCATCAAAACTTCGGATCCAACATACTCTTTTATTTTTTTTTCAGCTAGCTATCCGTTTTCTATTTCCTCCCCTCGCTAGCCAAATATAAAAGACATGTCCCGCTAGTCATCTCCCCCTTTCGGTGCATGTTGGATTTAGAGAAGCTGTTGGATTTCTTCATCTTTTTGCTAGCTATTTCATTTTACATAATAGCTAAATTAGGATTTTTTCCTACTCATAGATACATGAGCTCTTGGAGATGCTCTTATTAGTTTGTCTCCGAAAGAGCACAACAAACCCATAGCTAGGGGGTGGTGATATTGTTTGCTGGTGACAGTGGTAATGGAGATATTTGCTAAGAATGGGTGATTGGTTCCTAGAAATAGGTTAGCATGCCATTGAGTTTGAGACTGTCTCCAAATATTACTTGGTTTTCGTAAGTCTTAAGTCAACCGGAAGCTAGATATATGATAATCGATGGCTGGTGCAAAACTTTTGCAAAAGCTGGAATATATATATTTTTTTCAACAAAATACGTGGGATTCTTTCCCATCCACACCCAACAAAAACACCAAATCCAAACAGAAGCCTGGTGAGGGTATATGAAACATCATCAGATAAAGAAAATTGTAATAAGATTCATGGTTCGTCTAGACTTGCAAACAGCAAGAGTAGACTTGGCAATTAAAAAGACAGGATTGCATGCGTCTGCAAATTTAAAAGCCTAACCGACGACAAATGGTGCATAAGTGTACTACATCAAGTTTAATCTCAAATTACACAACAACCAAGAATAACAATTAATAAAGACAACGTATTTGATACAAACCAACCTCTCTGTGCAACCCTGCAAACTTCTAATCTGCCTCCTTAGATCAACATCATGTGACCCAGACTAGAAATCTTCACGGTTGCACGGAGAGCTTGTCTTGCACCTGATACGTTGCTATTAATAAAAGGGTGCAGATCGATCATCGATCCATGCATACGGAGTCTCGTCACCTAGCTTAGCCACCACGGCTACCTAGGCTCGTTTATTCCAGCAACTCTCCACAGGTTCGACGTCATTTATTGGGGGGCACCCTGGTTGCTGCGCCGGCGAGGCACATCAGAAGAATGGCGCCCTCGCCGGCGCTCGCTGCTTGCGCGCTCGCTTGCGGAATGACATGTTCTGATTTGCGGCCGGTGGCGGTGGTGGCGGCGGCAGCTCAACTTGTGCAGGAATGTCATGCTCAACTTCTTCAGGTTCATCTACAGGCAGGTCCTCAGCATCAGCCTCTGATGGTTCAGCCGTATGCACTTGGAGGCCAGCCATATGCACTTGGAGGCTCCTGTAGCGCTGCTCAGCTTCAGGCCCTGAGAAGTCGTCTTGCGACACATCAAAGTTCCCCTGATCGGTAATAAGATCGAGGCATTAGAACTGATGTATATATACATTGAACACTTGTTTGTTTTATACAGAATCAGTGGACAAAAAGTTTTACGTCATTTGTTTATCATCATTTTATATTACTGTTTTATACATAATGTATATTAAGGTATGAAAAATATACAATGTAATAATGATCTCCAAACAACTAGTACTATAAAATATAGATTGATCATCAAATGATCATAACATACTATATGTATATGCATCGGTAGCTAAAGAAGAATCATACATACCTCACAGACAAGCGAGCAGTATAAGTTGGGAGCGCTACGGAGCCAGGTCCTGCAGGTTATGCAGCGAGGTGTCCCTGCCTGAGGCCTGAAATGCTTGGATCTGTTCATGGGCCTCAGATGCAGCACCTTTCTTGCATTGATAACATAGGTCTGCAAACACAAGGAACTGAAGTTTAATCTGCTGTATATACTTATAACATATTCATACAATCATCATGCCCAAACAAGAACTGGGAAAATTCAAGAAATGGTAATGCAATAATTTACCTGTATCCTGGAGACCTCGATGCCGAGCTCCTGCATGTCTGAAGCATGGACGACAGAGCGGTAGACGTAGCGGCGGATCTTGAGGAGGCGGTGGCCGGGCCCGGTGTGGGTGCAGCGAGGGCAGGTCACCTCGGAGCACTTGAGGCAGAACATGCACTGATCCGCCCTGTTCTTGGACCCGTGCTCCTTGCACGGGTCCCAGAACTTGGTTCTCAGCAGCGTGTCCAGCCATGCGGGCTTCTTCTTGTTCTCGTTCTTCTCTCGCTGCTGCTGCTGCTCCTCATCCTCCTCTGAATCCGACGGATCCCACTCCGGATACGAATCCGAGTCCACCCACTCCGACTCGTACCCATCAGACTCCTCCTCCGCCGCCACAGGCTCCTTTCCCTTGTTCTTGTTCAGCTGCTGCTCCTCCTCATCCACCGCAATCTCCTTTCCCTTTCCCTGTAATGAAATGTATCATATCATAACAATAATAATTGCACAACAAAGATGCAATGAGCTAGCGATGATGTATGATCATCAAAGCTAATAAAAAGGTGTTAGTTCATTGGTGAGATATATACAGATCAAGTACGTAAATAAATCATATATAGAGAGGACTAAAAGATCAAGAGCTAGCTAGCCCATGCACGTGCAATTCTATTGCTGCCGGGCAACTGCAGTGAAGCCGGCCCACATCTCTGACACGCCATCTGCCTTCCCTTTCGTACACATGCCCATGAGAACAAAAAAGATATCTTCAACTAAACTTAGCAAACAGACATATAAGCCATGATATGGATCGGAAGTCTCACAAAATTGAGATGGAAAACGTCACTCATAGAAACCACCTATCGACAATTTTAGATGCCATGGCCTTGTGGTACTTTATTAAAAACCGGGTACAAGAAGTTGCACAGATACGAAAACTAGAGGTCGTTACAACCCTTATTGTTGCATACGTGCCTCTAGTTCAAATATCTCTCACTACCTAGAACACAAACATGTACGGATACAATAATTAACTACAAGAAACAACGCTCTAACGACACTATCCAAGTGTACCACAGTTCATACATGCCCATGAGGAAAAAAAGATCTTCAGCTAAACTTAGCAAACAAACATACTCCTAGAAGTTATGATGAATTTATAGTCTAACCAAATTGGAATAGAAAAGAGACACTGAGAAAACACCAAATTAACAATTTTAGATCTCGATAAAGACCCACCGTGACTTTGTGGGAGTTTATTAAAAAATGGATAAAAGAAGTCGCACAAATATGAAAACCAAAGGCCGTTACGACCGTTATGGTTGCATACGTGCCTCTAGATCAAATATCCCTTAGTACTTGAAACGCAAACACGTGAGAACGCGATAACGCATAAGAAACACTTAACGACACAATCCAAAGCAATTCACTACACACGTGTATCACAGTTCATAGATGGTCATAATAAAAAGGAGAACCTTGACTAAACTTATTAGGAAACAGACATATAAGCCATGATGAATCTTCAGCCTAATAAAATTGGGATAAAAAAGTGCACTCACACAAAGCACCAAATTAAAAATTTTAGATCCCAGATAAAAGACCCATGATGACCTTGTGGGACTTTATTAAAAAGATAGATAAAAGAAGTCGCACAAATCTAAAAAACCAAAGGCCGTTACAACCGTTATTGTTGCATACGTGTGCCCTCGAATCAAATATCCCTTACTACTTGAAACGTAAACACTTTTGAACACGATAACACATAAGAAACGCTTTAACGGCACAATCCAAAGCAATTCGCTACACACGTGTACCACAATTCATACATGGCCATAATAAAAAGGAGATCCTTGACAAAACTTAATAGGAAACAAACACATAAGCCATGATGAATCTGCAGTCTAACAAAATTTGGATAGAAAAATGGACTCTTAGAGAAAACATCAAATTAACAATTTTAGATCTAGACCTTGTGGGAGCTTATTAAAAAAAGGAGAAAAGAAGTCGCACAGATCTGAAAACTAGAGGCCGTTACAACCATTATTGTTGCTTACGTGCCTCTAGATCAAATATCCCTTACTACTTGAAACGTAAACACGTGAGAACACGGTAACGCATAAGAAACACTTTAACGGCACAATCCAAAGCAATCCGCCACACACGTGTACCCGATTCGTACACGCCCTTGAGAAAAAGCGAGATCTTCAACTGAACTTAGGAAACAAACATATAAGTCATGATGGATGATCTGCAGTCTAATAACAAAATTGACATGGAAAAAAAGTCACTTTAGAGAAAGCACCAATTAACAAATCTAGATCTAGATAGAGACCCTCTATCAAGCGAAGCTGTTGCCTTAGTAGCAGAGCACAAACATCAGAGATAGACGAATATGAACCCGCTACCTCATAGCAAACGATTCCTAATTAAGATAGAAATCTAATTTTCATACATCTAGCAAGGACAAGTTACGATAGAAATTCGTTCTACACACGCATCAATCGATGGAGCAGCTAGATGTGTGTCTTGTATATTACCTTGTTGCTTGCGGTGGAAGAGGAACCACCTATGCAAGACATGGCGTGGTGGAGAGTGTTCTCACAGCGACAAGCACAGTAGTTCTTGTTCTACGGCTCTTGGAGAGGAAATGGCCGGCACAAGCTCAGCCGCAACAGGGGTTATAAATAGGCAAATTCAGAAGGGAAATGATATACCAATTAATACTGTAAACCACTAGCACATTGTAAAAAAAAGAAACAGCATAGTTTTAACACGACTCTATATCCCGTTTTGTAAAGAAGTAATCACGGCCGTCGGTAGATAAATCTACCAACCAATCCAACGGTAGGCTCACGCTACACCAAGCTGTGTGCTGTTGGATCCGGCCGGAGAGTGATCAGATTGATGACAAGTCTGACAGCCAGAGAAGATGCCACACATTAGCTCATCACGCTGAGCGTCAGGCAGATCAGTTTCGAGCTCACGTTGAGCGTGATCGAGCCATCGAGGCAGCTTCGCCGCGGGTGGTGGCGCCAGGTTGGAGCCGGACGTACGCGCTCCGACGATCCTACGGCCGGTCAAAACATACGTTTCTACAGTGGTGGTCTACTCTACTCATTCAATGTGCTCCTGATGTCTCTTAGCAGCGCTAAACTTCAGAAATGGAAGGCTAGCTTATTGGCATGCATGCAGATGATGAGAGAACGTGTCGTTCTTGCTGCTGCAACTGATCCGGGAACCCGCGCTGGTTTCCAGGTGGAGAAATCGGCCGGGCGAAATGTGCCAAATCTGCATGCAAAGCTGCTTTAATGGAAATTAGATGTGAGATGACAAATATATCTGAATAATCAATCTTAGCTTATTTTATCGTCTATATTGGAATAATCGGCCTGGATATGCTAAATCTATGCATGCTAGCTCTCATTTAGCATTTGGCCGCGTCGTCGTCACCGTCAACGATGACGAAATGGCGCAGGACGAAGGTGCTGCCGTGCATGGGAGCGGTGGCGCGGTGCATGCACCGGGTTTAATTATTATACTGTATAATTGCGGCAAACCTGTTTTTGTTTTTTGCCAGCGTGTGTTAATTTTAATTTCTTTCATACCGGCCATAAAATTAGACAAGATTCAACTTGTAATCTGTGGGAACATGAATAAACTAAGACTAAGAGTGATGTGGTCCAACATATCATTGATAGATGAAGATGCAAAAGAGAATAATAATAATAATAATAATAATCTAGCAGCATTAATATATTTGTATTTGTATACTTTCCAATTTTTAACAAGGTATAGATATTGGGGTTAAAGTGTGAAAGGGGCTATAACCTAGTGGTTACCAAAGAGCCACACTATCACCAAGTAATGTTGAACAAAAAAGAGATTACAGTTAAAGTTCGGCAAGTTGTCGATATGGTACCGAAAACCGATCACGAACCGAACCAACCCGAAACAGAAAGAAGTGTCGGCTTTTCGGTTCAATTTCATTTTTTATGTTTGGAACATTCGGTCACCTACTTTGGTGCCGTTTTTTTATGTCGTAGGAAGCCGACCCTACCAAACAAACCGATGTGCATCGTGCAGCAGTGCGACTCCCTGCACTTTCCTATTTCCCACCCATAGGCCTAAGCAAACACCACAGCTCAAACGAAACTCCCTCCACTCCAGCCTGCAAAACACTTCACTTGTCGAGCCCAGCTCTCGTAGTCCACCAGACCACCGTCCACGATAATGGCCACATCTGCGGCGGTGGCGGCGCATCTCTACATGCGACGAGGGAGGCGAGCGGTGAAGTGGGGCATCTCAGGTGCATGGCCGCGCGACGGGAGCCGAGAAGTAGAGGACCAGCAGCCCGACACCCCAGAGGCCTACACCCGGCCGGAGGCACCGCGACCGTGGTGGCGCGCGGCAAGCAAGGGGTCACCAAGCGGCGGCGGCGAGGACGAGGCGCAACAGGAAACAACAACGGCAGGGGAGCCTGCCGCGGGGACCTCTAGCGAGAGGGGCTAGTTGTCGGCTTGTCATGGCGACCAAGGAGGCCAAAGCACCGCCGGCGAGCAAGGAGTAGTGGTGTGTCGTGGCCGATTGAACCGACAAACCGAGCTGAACAAACCGAAACCGAATGCATCAGTTTTGGTTTTTAGGGCAAACCGATTGGTTAGCATATTTTAAAAACTAAAATTTCTTGAAACCGAACCAATTCATCAGTTTAAACCGAGCGTCCACCCCGATGGTTTTGGTTGCTTTAGTAAATTGAAGCCAATGCCTTTGGTAGTTGGTTCGTGCAATGCATGAGAGAGAAATTCTAGTGCACTCCCTCTGTCCCTATATCACGACATTTTAGGCTTGAACTAGGTGCATTAAATGTTGGCTGAACTTAGAAATTGGTGTTGTTTGGATGCATGCACCTCTAGGTGAATCTAGACGATTGCAACCCATCTCAAAATGACAAGCATTTTTGGCACTCCAATCGGTTAACATATTTCGAATCTCAAATTTTGTGACAATGCACATTTATAGATGCACTTTTGGTGTGCATAGCTTCATTTTTTAAAACTCCTAAGTATGATTTTACAAAGGGTTTTCATGATTACACCTAGGATGTGTTTTGCATTCAATACCTGTGTCGGGTCATAACTGTGGGCTCAATTGGGGGCCTAGGCATGCCTCATGCCGTGCTTTTCTCAGTGCATGTTCAAGTTGACCCATCGTGTGTCCTATTTGTATACCATCTATAATCCTCATCATTGGTTCCAAACCAAACATGACAGGAAACAATTGTGTCCTATCCCATTTTCCATTGTTTGATGAACACACGCAAAGAAGATAACCATAGTGCGAGAGGTGCTTCAGTGAGTGTCAGAATTGATAGATGACATAATTACCAGGTGTACTTTATATGGATTAATTACACAATCAGAATTTACAGGTTCACAGATACTTTTCCCTGTGTACAAGAAATTACAGATGGAAACTCATTCATTACATGCGTATATATTACAATTACAATTCTTCCAAACAGGCCTCATTCATTACACGTACACTCAGTCTTCTTAACGAACTTTCTGTTTCGGCCTTTCCTATTTGCCTACTACACTAGTAATTTTTCATGCAGAAGCACAACAGCATAAACGAAACCCGAATGTGCAAATCACAAACAAATTCTGGCGAAACTAACCCAAAACACTCTAATTACCCGAACAGTTTGGTTAGTTACTGCTGCCTGGCGCTGGCGGACGGGACGGGCTGCGCGTCCACACCACCCTCCCGTCGCCGAAGCCGCACGCTATCGTCGTCGCTGGCCGCGCCCACGCAGGCGGCGCCGCGGCCGCCCGCTGCCCTCCTCCAGCGGCGTCGGCGAGCAGCACGGGGCGGCGGCAGAGAGGGCACTCGGGCCGCAGCGGCAGCCACCTCCCGATGCAGTCCGCGTGGAACGCATGGCCGCACGCCGGCAGCGCGTGTACCGCTGCCGGTTGGGAGCCCGAGGCCGCCGGAAGCTCGGACAGGCACACCGCGCACTCGTGGGACGACGCGGCCGTGGCGCCGATGCGCGCCTCGTCGTCGGAATTCGCCGATGACGGTAAGGACAGAACGGCCGCCTTCGCGGCGGCCGTGGAGGCAGCGCTCGTGACGACGGCCATGGCCTGCCGGCGATCGAATGGATTCTTTGCTTTACGTCTGGTGGTTTGCGTCGGCCGGCGGGTGTGTCGGTGGCGCTGCACGATGCGATGCGTGCGCATGTATATAGCGGCCCCCGATCGAGCCTGAGAGAGGAAGGCGACGTGGGCGCATCAACGCCAGCTCGGGCAGCTGTGGCTGGTGAGAGGAGCACATCACACAGCTCGAAGGGTGGGCTCCCGACATGAAAGCGACCTGCCTGCTTCCATTTCGTTCGTCTTTCTTTTCCGATTCCGGAAGCTTAAAGAAAAGGATTTGTGCGGATTAAAGGTAGCTAGCGAGATGATCCGATCCCCCAGGGTCGTTGAAACCCTTTGTTTGCTACATTTTATACACGAATCATGTCCGTGGTTGCATTGGCCATATATATATATATTGGGCAAGGCCGATCGAACGAACTCCCAATAATTCAGCTAGCGATTGTATGGTTGCCATGTACTTTATTACTGTGTACATAAATCACGTTGCTAGCTGAAACAAGAATGGCATGTGGGATTTTATTTTACAGATCGAGAAGAAGAGGATTCGTGTCCATGTACATATATATAGGCATAGCTTGGCTCTTGTCTCACTCGGTCAACATACTACCTGGGCAGATTATATATATTCGATCAAAAAACTACGGAGCATAAACAGCAGCTAGCAGCCAGATAACAACAACATTCTTCATGTATACTACATGCCATCTCGAACAAGCTAATAAGCCTATCTAACGACTAGCTATTTGCTGACGCGTTCAAAATTTCTACTACGCAGCTTGCTGTATGTATTTGCTGACGCGTTCAAAATCTAGCTATATATTTGTTGACAGATGTACGAGATTGATATTACCGATACCGATATACTTCCTCCTTTCTAAATTTTAGTTCACCTTGACTTTTTTTTAGATACATTGATTTTACTATGCACCTAGTTATATACTATGTCTAGATACATAGTAAAAGAAATAGATCTAGAAAAGCCAAAGTGAACTACGATTTGAAATGGAGGGAGTACCTATTAAGGCTTTGTGTGCATCATCAGCCATTTTTGCATTGGAGCAGGCTGTGTCGTTGTTAGGTACCGCCTGTTAGGTGGGCCAACCCAGCCTGCCCAAAGGAGGGCTCTAGCTACTTAAGGCAACCAGAAGACCCCAAGTAGAGGCATCAATCAAATTATGAAAACATTATCTTTTACCTTTACCTTTTACATGTACTAGCTTACTGTTCTTCCTCCCAACTCCCTCTCTTCCTCTTGTACCCAGATTCTAGAACCTTCTAGATATCGATTGCAATGAGATTAGTGGCTCAAGTTGGGGTTGCTAATAGTGGTATCGGCTCCACCGATCCTCACCATGGATTCCTACCTCAAGCTTGCCTTCGACGAGCTCTTCAGCCGACGAGATCGAGGCCGGTGGGAACGCGACGGGGAGTAACATGGCACGGCCGTCGAGTCCCGCGTCACCATCCCCGAAGCGGATCCCTCGCAACACAGTTTGACGCCGTTTGTGGTTGCTCATATCGTTGCCGACAATTGGGGCGGTTTCTTCAACGACATCCGTGACGAGCCCGTCCCCACGCTCAACTCCACCTCCTCCGACCTCGACGCGTCCAACTCCGACACCTTCCCCATCGTCGCAACGGCCATCGCTTCCTCCGCCATCGGGAGCCCTAGGAGTTCCCGCTCCCGATCTCGGAGCGTGAGGAGGTGGTGGAGGTGGACGAGCGATCCTCCCATCCACCAGCGGCGATGTGTTCAAGGCCGCCCGTCCCCACGCTCGACCGCATCTCCCTCGCCCAAAGTGAACAACAAATTAGTGATCCAAAACAAAAACAAAACGAATAAGTAACATAATATATTACAACATGCAAAGCAAAAACATTTTCATTATGAAAAACATACCTCCACATCTTTAAAAAACGGTAGTATACCAAATACTTATCAACAAGATCATCATCCCACACTTCGATACACGACAATGTACAAGCAATAGAAGGATCAATTTTAACATCAAAGCCCCCAAAAAATCAAAGTATACAATTTGCACAAATAAAAACAACACCTATTATCAGAATCTAAACACACCTACAATTACAAACAATTAATAGAAGAATACTTACAACCACACAAAATTTGGATTCTTCATTTTATTGTCATGAGACTTTTGAATTTAGACGTGGACGAATTCAAACAATTTGCAAACCGCATCGACCAATCAAAACTTAGAATCTTACGCATCGAGCATATACCATTATAATAGTGACAGACTTACTCTCTCGAAGTGGAAGAACATAGAAATAAAGCAAGCATTATAAGCATAAAAATCTTAACAAAATCATCTCCAATCAGCTCAGGATTTATCTTCATAATAAGAAAATTAATTTTCAGAGCTAAACGACCAGTACTTGTAATTTCAGAAATAGAATCTTTGTCAACCCTTTACAACGACGATCTATCTTGTTTGGATCACAAGGAATTACAAGTACCAAATTCACTAACTCTCCATCAATCTTGAAAGTAAGCCACTTTGGAACTCTATGTCTTCGTTCTTTTATATCATAAAAAAGATGTCAATCTAGCAATAAAATATTTGGCGTGCAAGTTAATGCACTTCAACTTTAGAATGGAATCAAACCCACATTTTTCAACAAGTTATCTCTCGAGAAGCAGTAAGTTTTTCCAATTACTTGCATTAATTTCGACATGCTTGAACTTGCTTTGAAAGGACTGTAATTTTTTTTTAAAAAGAAAAGAGAAAAATATTAGCAATATAAACTTGACAAACCAGATTCACATACAACTTATAATCGGTAACTTACAATCACACAACTTCATACATGAAAGGTTATAATTTCAAAGAAACAGTATAAGTTTATACACTCTACTAAAGACAAATCTTAACTAATGTACAACTTAAAATATTTGAGCAATAGAACCAATAAAGAAGCATTGGGGAAGGAGTGAGGGACACCGGTCGAGAGAGAGGAGGAGGAGGAGGAGGCAGAATGTGTCGGCGGATTGGTGGGAGAGAGTGAGAGGGAGTAGGTGGGGGAGAAACCCTAACTTTCATATACATATATATATAGTAACCCAATATGATGGAGTGGACCGTCAGATTTAATGGGCTTGGTAGCACGATTAGTAGGGAACTTCGGGCCACATTTACCGTGGACGATTTTTCTTATAAAAACTACCACGGTTAATTGATTTATCATGGCGATTATAAAACCACCATAGTTAATTAAAAAACAGACACGGTAAATAGCATTAACTGCAGCGGCTATTTTACAAAAACCACCATAGTTAATCGATTAATCGTGGTGGTTTTTTCGCCAATGTTAACCGCCGACCAGTCGGCAGTTAACATTGCGCCGACCACCCAGCCCAGCCCAGCAGCGACCGTTACTCTTCTCATTTCCGGCCCAGCAGGCCTGCTTTCGTTTCCGGCGCAGCCCGACTGTTTCTCTGCGCGCGGCCTGCATTCGCTTCCGGCCCAGCCCGACTGTTTCTCTGCTTCTCTGCGCGCGGCCCAGCCAGCGACTGCTGCGCGCGTTGAAAAGAAATATGTTTTTTTCGTTTCCGGCGCAGCCCGACTGTTTCATTTTCGCGGTTCTGTAGGACTTCCGTAGGGTTTTTTTTTTTCTTTTTCGTACTACGTTATCATTATTTTTATTTCCTTTTCTATTATTGTGTTTTATTTTATATTTCATTTCTTTTCTTATATTTATAATTTTATGTTTCGCTTTATTATTGTATTTCCTTTCTTTTTTTACTTTTTTTTTTTTGAGAACATTATTTTACGTTCTATTTTCACGCGAATTTTTTGTTTTGTTTTTTATTTCCTTTTTCGGATTGTTTTATTCTTCTCTCTTTATTTTCTTTTTTAGGTTGTTTTTAATTTTTTCTTTTTTCTCTCTTTTTCATTTTTTTTTCATTGTTGTTTCATATTATATATTCTTTATTTATAATATATTTTTCTTATATTTTCTATTTCCTTTTTTTTTTCTTTCTTTTTTTCATATTTCTTTTTATATACATATGTGATGTTCCATGATGCATTGGAATGTTTGGTTCATGCGGTGTTCTGTAGTGTATTAGGGGTGCTCTTTTAGTATACATGTGTTGTTCTCTGATCTATTTAGGGATGTTCGTTTTAGTATATGTGCGATGTTTTATTGTATTTCATGCAATGTTCTAACGTCTTTCTTGCGATGTTCGGCGTGTTTTTTACGATATTACATTAAATCTGCCTATTCTCGGGTTGAAAATAGCTTCCTAGTGTGTTTGTGTGATGTTCTATCGTGTTTCTTCACGATGTTTTAGCGTGTTTCTTGCGATGTTTTGTATTGTTTCTTGTGATGTTCTATAAAATTCAGCTATTTCTATGGTTCAAAATCCCGTTTCCTAGTGTTTTTCTTGCGATGTTCTTTTTATTTACTTTATACAGGGAATGTTCTCTTAGTATACATGTGATGTTTTACGATGTATACAAGGATGTTCTCTTAGTGTATATGTGATGTTCACTTGGTATCCATGTGATGTTTTGATTTGTATACATGATGTTCTTTTGGTATACATGTGATATTCTACAATGTATCAGTTGATATCCGAGAATTCGTTTTAAATACTGGTTTATCATGAGATAAATGTATTTTAGTTTTTTTTTTATCGAAAACATATATGTATGAAACACAACAGAAAGAGATATGATTTGTTTTTGACTTGAAAAGGCATGAGATTTAATTTTATTCCCTTTTATTTCTTCACAGTGCGAGTGGAGGTCTCAAGTTTGGAGGATGCGACACATGTGCAGCAACGAGTGGTGGACGTCATTGTGGTTGGGACCGAATTTTCTTTTTTTTTTTCCTTGTACAAATGGCGGCAAGTACTTCAGACCTCCAAGACATGCATCATCTGCCGTGTCTGCATGCGTGAGGGGGCTGGAGCCTGGCCGGTCCCATCCTATCCCTGGTATTAGTTCTAGTAGCAACTTTAGCATTTTTTCTTGAAAAAAATTTAAACGTTAGGTTTGTGTTCTTTAGCGGACGGAAGGAATGCATACTTATTCGCGACCTTTTATTTTCTTACTGAAACATTCGATTGGTCTACTGGTTGAGTGGTACTCCTCTACCAAGAGGTGCTTTGGTTCGATTCCTTCGGTAGTGGCATTTTTTGTTTCTTTTCTATTTCTATTTTATAAAAGGTCGCGCTAATGCGGCCGGTCACGCGAAGTGGGCCTCTCCTTCCTGGGCCGTAGCGCACGCGGTAATGCGGCCTCGTCGATAGTGGGCTCACCAAGCGAACTGGGCCTCTCCTTTCTGTAGCGCTCGGCGCTGAAGCAACTCGGCCTTCTGGCCTGGGCCGCGCTATGGAACTGGGCCGCCCTGGTCGGCGCACGCATCCGCGCCGACCAGTCGGCAGTTAACACCCCCCGGTTTTTTCCCTCGACCGGCTGGCTTGGGTAGCTTCCATTAACCATGTTAGTTTTTTTTTTAAATAACTGCCACAATTAAAAAAAACTAAGTATCTCGCGAACGATTTTATTTAGTCGTGTTTTTTTATATCTAAAATAATATTAAGCAATTAAATTCACACATAAGCACGTATAATCAAGTGGAAATATATATTGCAATAAAATGAGCTTATCCAATGCATAATTTAACAAATGCATTACAATTAAACATAGTTTCAATCCCATATAATTAAGGTCCCAAATGCAGCATAGTTTCAATGTTACATAAATAAGCCCCCAATGAAATGTTCCCAAATCCACCATAGTCTCAGTCTCACATAAATAAGGCCATATCACAGTACAAATTCAATCATACACTGGTCTCACACACAACGAGCGAATGCAACAAGCACATCACAAATCAAAGACTGATCCTTTCTTTTGCTTGGCGCCCACATGACAGGGCTGCTAGGAACTCCTTTCTTGCTCCTTGTACCCATCGATCGGCTGTCAGGTGGCACCTTCGTTTGTACGCCCTTTTTCTTTGGTAGGCCTAGCTACATGCATGCCCGCTGGAAACAACCTACATGTCAGGCGGCCCCTCTAAGAGCACCTCCAGTGTTGTGTTGAAAGCGAACCATGGGCCTCTTCGATCGAACCATACACACTGGAGCACTCGAACCGTCGTTGTCAGAAGCAAGAGTGAACCTTTGCCCAAGCGTCGAACCGAGGCAGTAAACAAATACTTTCGTACACGCGTGAAACCAAAGGAGGGAAATCATGTGGCTTTGCGTGGCCTTGGGATGAGATGAAAGTAATTATTTATAGCTGATGGGTCCCACGAAAGCGACCTCTACACTGCAGGTGCCGAACCAAACTAGAGCGTCGTCCTTTCCGAACCATTCGGTTCGCACGGAACACTAGAGGTGCCCTAAGCCACTGCATGCATGCCCACGCGATAGGCTAGCAACAGAGGGGCCTCCTTCCCCTAGTGCGCGGCCAACGGAGGGCCCCCTCCCCCTGCTGCACGCCGGCTGCCCATGGATTGGGGACGAGAAGAAGAGGACGACGGATCCAAGGCCGGAGGATCTCCTGGCGGCCCCTCACCGCTGTTGGCGGCGCCCTAGCCGGGCAGGACCAGCAGTAGCTTCTTCCCCTATCGCTCGCGTGTTTTTTTCTTTTTTGCGAGTCACTCGGTTGTGCGTCGCTTCTCAGTCTAGATAGGCTGAAGGGGTAAGTAGGGACATAAGGGTACTTTAGACATTTCACATCTAGGCTAATGTCCATACTAATAGAATACCCTAACAGTACTAACAGAAGGCCATAGAGCCACCAAATGTTTTTTAGGGTCATAGAGATAAGCTCAAAAAAGGTCATACACGTAAACTACATTTTTTTGCAAAGCCTTCTAGATAATTCTCCCTATGCATGGTGGTGGAAGCCATGTTCGCGCCGTGCTTGAGTGGGAGGCCACAGAGGATAGCGTGAAGGATGTCGTCAGGGAGCCTACTCAGCCGGTCCTCCCTCCTGTTCCTCTGCCTTGATGGATCCATGCTTGATCCTGGTGCGGTTGCATCTCCGTGTCAAGCAACCGGGTGCGATGTGAGTGTGCGATCACTTTGGTTCGGATATGTTGGGTGCTTTCACTAAACCCTTATACTGCTTGTCGGCATACTAGCAGCTTACATAGCAAGATTGGGCAAAAGACAGGGAGCACACAAGTTGAGTGAGTGACAACGACATGAGATGCATGGCCGTGTTGGAGTGTCATTGGCGCGCCTGCTTGCGAGACAAGGAGACGTGCTGCACAACCGGTCAAACATATGTTCAGATTACTGATCCAGCCGGTTAACTTTTTATAATACTAGAAAGTTGCGCGGCTTTTTGCCGCGCATGGCCATTGGCCGTTGCGAGTTAGGTATTTAAATATGAATAATGGTGGTTACCTAAATTATCATTTGTGGATGATTGGACATGTTAATCGCGGAGTTTTTACTTTGTTGTCTATATTTTTCAAGTCTCATAAAAACGACCGTGAACTCCTTTTTTTTTTTTTAGGTGAGGATGGAATAATAATTTTTTGAAATATTTCGTTGTAAAGAGGTTGTTAATATCATGAAATATTCATGAAATAAACATCGTGGAAGTTTTATTTGTTAATTAAAAGAGGCTTTTTGTAAATAATTTTGATTTTTTTGTGTACATAGAGTGCATCATGGTGAGTCTTCAAATTTTTTTGATGATTTTACTAGATTTTATTATTTTTTTGTATGAAATAAACAAAATTAGTATATTATAGGATTTAATAGAAGACAAAAAAAGAGAAGGCCATTTGGCCCCGGTGGCCCAAAACGAGCAGTGAAGTCGCGCCCGTCAAGGCGATGCCGATGACAGTCGCCCATACATTTGCCCTGGACGGTTGCTACTATTTTAGAAAAGATCGAGGATGTTTTTTGCAAGATGTACTATGAGAGGAGGGCTGGACGGCGGGTTCTATTTTGATGAAGTTCGAGGGTTTTTTACAAAAAAAAGTCCGATGGATTGCTATCGACGTGCCCACTCTTGCTGGGCCTCTTTTTGGTGCTCAATTCGTATGGTAAGAGATTACCTTATAATATCATTTGTCAAACAAATCAACATCATCACACGGGTAGTTTTAATACATTTCTATTGAAATAAGTTCTATGTACTAAGCGTGTATATAATTTGATTTTTTTTTTGTCAAAGTTCATATAAGTTTACCTTTTTTTTTTAGTACAAAATATAATTACCATTTTAGAACCTAGGGAGTAGTTTATGGACTACCAGCTAGCTTCTACAAATAAAATAGCATTCAAAAAGGGTAAACATATTTGAAACGAGAGAGGAAAACAATAAAAAACTACAATTTTACCAACAATAAATCAAAATATTTTGAAGTCTGGGATATAAAACTTGCATCAATAAACTTGTGTTTAAAGTACCGTTGAGATGACAATGATTTTTTTTTAGCAAATGTATATATAGAAACTAAGAGTTAGAATTTCTTTATGACTTCTCTAATCAAATGTCCTTATCATTTCTATACGGGAGCTGTTACCGCTGTGCTAGCTGATAATGTAGTCATCTGATCCATTAGACAGACCACCCTAGCTAGCTAATTTTTATGAGCTAGAGTATTCTTTGAAAAGCAGTTGGTGTTCAACGATCCCTTGGCGTTGATGCGCCTACGGTGGGCTTAAGAGGAATACCCACCGTGCTTCGGTCCGATACACCTTGGCGACGGGTCTTAGTACGCCGCCGAGGCGCATAGATTGACAACAATGCCTCCTTTAAGCGCCCCCTCGGCAGCTTCACCAAGGTTGTGGTGCGTAAGAGAGCCGCTTGCAAAGGTGGTGCCGCCACATGAGCTAGCGTCTTGTGGCTAAAGACCTCTCTCGGGTGTCCGCTTCCAAGTGAGGTGAGCTTCTTGTGGCTTTATTTGAAGCGCTCTTCTAGGGCGGCGATAAGGAGAAGCCAACAACGGCGGAAGCACGAGCCACCTCCCTAGATTGAGTCGTTGCCCTCGGTGGTTGTCTAGCATTTGTATAATATCGACTTATGCACCTTTTGGTAAGATGGTCCAATCAATGGTTATAATCTTGTAGACCTCCTTGGGCGCTTGTCGAGGAGCGCATTTTCAAACTTTTCTACCTTAATACAAAGATCTGTAAATTTTTTGTGTATTTGAAACAACAACAAACATGTGCTAACCAATGCTTAAGTAGACTTAATAGGATTGTCTCACAGATTATCCATAACTTGTAGTTAGTTATATAAATTAGTTAATATTTAATCCTTTTACACAACTTGTAGTTAGTTTTATATTTAGTTACTCCTTCCATTCCAAATTGTAAGTCATTTCAAGAATCTTAAAGAGTCAAAAACATCTCAAGTTTGACTAAAATTATAAAAAGAATTACAAAGATTTGTGACTTCAAACAGGTACACTATGAAAATATAATTAAAAAGTGATATTTAGTTGACATCCTAAATGTTTATTATCTTGACATATAAATTTGGTAAAACGTTGAGATCCTTGGCTCGTAAGTAAAAAAATTTAGCACCAAGATGTCACATCGCATTAATCAGAAGACGTTTCGTTTGTTAGTGGTAAATATCATCCTACCATGGAGTAAGTAGGCTCAAAAGAATCGCCTCGCAATGTACATCTAAACTGTGTAATTATTTATTTTTTTATACCTACATTTAATACTCCAAACATACGTCTTTTGGTGTATTTAATGTGATGTGATGGAGAGAGAGTGGGAAAAAGGTTAGAAATTTTAGCCATCTAAACAAGGCCTAAGCATGGATTCTCTAGCAGTCTTGCCGGAGAAGGCTCATGGGAATGTGATGCAGAGGTTGTTTATTGCGATGCAAAGCAGCTTGCCGGGTAGTATAAAGGAAAGGGTTTGTTGTGAAAGCAGCCAAAGCAGCCAGCACTTGATCGCACTCGCAATGCAAATGCAGCCGAGCAAGCGCGGATCCATGGAAGAGGAGGACAGGCTGAGCAGCCTCCCCGACGACCTCCTCCACTCCATCCTCCGCAAGCTCCCGCTCAAGCACGCCGTCCGAACCAGCGTCCTCTCCAGGCGGTGGGCGCCGCAGTGGCTCCGTGCGCTCGCCTCCTCCCGGGTCCTCGACTTCACCGACCCAGACTTGGCCCGCGGTTGGCAGCTACCTCCGCAGCAGCCGGCCACGGTGCGCCGCTGCCTTGAGCTCCAGGCCGAGCACGGCACGCCGCTCGACGTGTTGCGCGTGGCGCTCTGGTCCCCGCCACAAGAGTCGAGCCTCGCCGCGTTCCAGCGCGACGTCGTCGGCTGGATCGCGTCCGCCGTGGCGAGGGGCTCCAGGGAGGTGGAGGTGGAGGTGGTGGTGGACGAGGATAACCCGGCGGCGTTCGTCGGGGACGTGGAGCTACCCGGCGACCTGTTGGTGGCCAGCAACTCGCTGGCGCGCCTCGCGCTCTGCGGGTTCAGCCTCCGCGCCGCCCCGACGGGGCTCGGGCTCGCTGGTCTCCGCTCGCTCTCCCTCAGCCACGTTGACATCACCGGCGAGGTGCTTCGCGACGTCGTGTCCAGCTGCCGGGCGCTGGAGCACCTCAGGCTGAGCGACTCGGAGTGCGAGTTGATTTGGATCGCCAGCGAGACGCTGCGGGTCCTGGAGATCGTACGATGCACAGCCGTGAGGAAGGTCCGGGTCACCGCGCCCGCGCTCGAGTCCATCGCCTTCCACGAGAGCAAGTTTCTCTGGACCTGGCCTGACAAGAACTGGACGGGCGACGACGACGAAGACCTCGTCTTCGACTTCGGCGATGGCATGCCGGCTCTGCGGGAGGTGTACCTTTCTAGAATAAGGTACGACCACGACGGTAACACGACCAACTACGAGTCCTTGCTGGAACACGTCAAGCATGCCCCGGTTTGGACGATTTCCTGCGAAGGCTACAGTTTGCCACTCATGTTCGATTCGTCGAACATACAGGAGCTGCAGCTGCGGATACCCCGCGAAGATGATGAGGACAGTCACGGCCTCCAGGGCTGCTTCACCGAATTCTTCGATTTTCTTCCACTCCTGGACCGCTTGTTTGTCCGCGTAAGCTCTCTATCTCATCCAATATCCATGCAATTTGCCGGCTCACGCTCACAGCAAGTTAATTTCTGAAATCCGCCTGCAGTTACCCGGCCACGTTACAGAAGCAAGCGACGTGGACGCGGCGGCAGCGCTGGCCGACGTGTTCCTTGACGACTACGGCCAGGTCGTCGACGAGCCCAGAGTATATGAGCTTGAAAGACTAAGCTTCATCAAGCTGGTGAATTTCGGAGGGACAAGGTTGGAGCTGCAGCTGGTTGCCTTCCTCCTGAAGTGTGCCCCTGCCCTTGAGCACCTGGTGCTGGTCACGGTGGGAGAAGAAGGTCCTGGAGAGGTCATCCAAAGGCATGTGTCGGCGATGCACAAGGCATCCCCACACGCACGTCTCACCGTGTGCCGGCCAAGCCAAGACAGCAGCCAGAATCCTGTGCACACGAAGCTCTACGACGATGAGTAATCGGGCCCGGCCTCATTTGATCGATCTCTGAACAGATGGATTTTTCGTGCAGTGTTGTTGTCTTGAGATTGTTATGGGTATGTGAAGGTGGGTTTACACATCAAGTGGTTGAGTTAGAGAATCTCTGTGAGCTTCCAAAACCATCCACACTGTAGCAAACATTGTACCAAAACCACCGTTGAAAACCACCTAAGGGCAGTCAATCCATCCTATAAATACATTTAAAGAGTAAATTTGCTGTGGAGGAAACCGTCGGCCACGGCGCCCACGGTAGTAGAATTTTTTTACCGCATTGGATGGCAATCCGACGATAGCCAGTCTTGGTTCGGCAGCTGTGCTGTACGGCGTCTTCTTTTATTGTCGGCCACCAGTTGAAAAATATCTACCTCCACCTCTCTTCCAGGTTCCACCTCTCCACAACCTCTTTCCACCACCCGTACACAATCTGGACTCTCTCCTTCCTCTCTCTACCTCTCTCTCCGATGCGGCGGCCCATCGGCCCGGGCGAGCGCACGGCGGAAGACCAGCGAGGATGGACCTCCGGCCCCGTGCCAGGCGTGGGCGCGAGCGTGGCGTTGGGCACAGGCGAGCCGGCCGCCACCGCCGGCGAGGGCCGCTGGTTGGTTGCTGCCCGTCCGCTGCACAGGTTGAGGGTCCTCTCTCTTGATCCCCCTCACCTTCCCTCACCGGCTCCAAGGACAGCCATTGATCTAAGCTTTCCTGCTCGGTCTTTTTGTTGTTGACGAATCACTGCTCGGTCTTTCTTGCTGGAGAAGAACCACACCGGCGGATCTGGTGGATTCGATGCCCATGGCTTGATCCTTCCCTCCTCTTGTCGGATCTGTGCATAGCACCAAGCTGGAAGTCACCGGAGGCCGAGGAAGGCGTTGGCATGGTGGACAACTGGGGGCAGGGGGCAGTGACGATGCTGGCCACTGCCTCTTGTGTGTCTGCTTCCCGTGCTCCATCTCCCTCCACAAGGAGATGATTGTGGTAATTTTGATTTGGACATATGGATCTGGTGTGTGGAGTAGGAAGTGGTGATTTCTGATTTTTTTTTACATTTGGATTTCGTGATGACAGGTTTTGTATGTGTTTATAATGAATCCCTTTGTTAAATCCCATTAATATATTTATATGATAATAAATCTGAGACTCATCCTTTGTTATATGTAACTGTTCAGGTCTAGAGTTTAGAGATCCACACACTTGAGGATAAGATGGTTTGCGTCTCCAAAAAACAAGAAGCCTTTAAGTCTGCATAAAATGGAATGGGTGTTCCTTCCTGATTTAGAGTTGTGATAGCAAGGTTTTTTTTTCCAAGACTAAAAGGGGAAATTATGCTGCCTTCCTCTTCAATTAGCTCACCAGGTAGAGCGGTGTTCTTTCTCCCTCTATTCTCTGCTCTATATTTTCAATTATATTTCGCTCACTACAATGGAGATGCGTGTATAGTTGTTCTTTGATAATTCCTGGTAAGATACATGTCTCCTAATATTTCTGGTATCTATGCTTGTACGACAGCAGACTAAAACAATGGTTCTCAGTTGTATGATGACTTGCTTTATTCTAGAATTGACAATTAACTATGCACTCCCAGAGTTGGCAGCAAGAACTTTTTAGCTATTTTCTATTACAAAAAAAAAACATAAGCATAGTTACTAAACCTCATGTATATATATATATATTTTTGTAGCTGATTAGCTATCATGCAAATCAATAGGATGGTACCCTTGAATATAATTTCAGTTCGTGGCTTTCAAGATGCCAATCTTTGTATTACTGTAAGACTGTGCCCACTACATGGATCAATAGAATAGTACTTTGCAGACATATGTCCTGTTCTGAATTCTTGTATGATCTTTGTCTTTTGCTCGGTGCTTTTTTGCAGGCGAGGACTGGTCTCCTTGGGTCTTGCTGCTCGAAGCTCTCCTCCACTCTCCAACCAAGGACGCGGCAGACACGGAATGGGCGACCGATGGACTGGAAGGCGGGGGCGGTCTGTTTGCAGCAGTAGGGCCTCGCTGCTGGTTGGGAGGGAGGTGGAGATGAGCCGGGGGCGGTCGCCGGAGCCGCTGGATTTCTTCATCTGGACTGTGCAGGTGTTGTGACTTCTATCGCTTTTTTTGTTCTTAGTTTCAGTTTTGGCGAACTGTATTGCCTATTTTATTCTTCTCATAATACTGGTAGTTTCAATGTCGAAATGCATTATTGATCTCCCTGTGAATTTTAGGACACTCGGGTGTTGTGTAACTAGCTTAAATATAAAGTGTGAATGTTTTGCTTAATTCTTTAACTCATTGGTTCTTGATGACAGTAACACTTGAGCTAATAAGGGATCGTGGATTCTTTTTATTGTCATGGTACCTCGGAGTACCTATTTGCCTTAACTTTTGTTTTCCTTCAACTACTGATTTTCTTTTGTGGGGTAAGATCATAAATTTCTGTTGTTTAGGTCTTTTTTTTTCACATTTGTGTGGGTAGTACAGTTCACATTTTGGAAATCATTGGTCCTACAACAATTGTTAATTAATCTGTACTTTTCTAGAATTCATTCTGTAACTTCTTTTACTAATTTGCTGAGGATCATTTACATCTCTCTGCATACCATGGCACTCCTTAAACTGTACTGCTAAAGGAAGAAAACGTGTAATTTTGATTTTTGCCTTGTGGATAACGTAATTGGATGCTGGCAAGGATCATTCTTTTCTGAAGCGTGTACTGTTCCTTGTCCAGACTTATTGTTAATGTAGGTTTCCAGCTTTACGATAAGACCAGATGAGATTTGCAATGACTTTTAACTAAATGAAAGGTACTGCCACACTGTTTTTTTAAAAAATCATTTATCTATCATTGTTGGCTGAGAACAGTAGCATAATAGCAGTATAAATAGAGTGAGGCAGGCATGGAGCAGTTGGGAAAATCCTTGTGCTGAATCTGAATTACCATTTTGTCTATTGACAACATGGCATTCTAGGAATTTCTAACTTAATGGAACCTGTCAAAGTAAGCATTTGGCTTTTTAGCTGTCTGTGGGAAAACAATTATTTTAGGAATGGGCTTGGTATTTTGATTTTGACAAATTTGTGCTTTGTTGGCACCTAGAAATGTGCTTTTGTTTATGCCTACATTTCAAGTTTTTACACACACAGCAGGGTCACCAAAGTGGCTGCAAAAGCACTGTTGTATTTATTGTGACCAAAAAATGTCTACAGACTGGATATGGTTGCAACTTAAAACTTTTTCTGCCTCAAATAATTGATAAAGGTTCTCATAAAGTTGGTGCTGTATTTACATGGTGTCTGCTCTTCACAGTTGTAGCTGAATCTAATTGTACCTGAATCTATTTTCTTGACCTTCAAAATTGTCCTCTCATCCCTCATGGACTACACCCCCACGGTATATGGTGCCGCCCGCCCTCTCGCCTTCTCTACGTTTCTGTAAAAACGGTTTAGCCCTGATGCTTTTTGGTTTGGTGGTGCGGAAGATTCGGACGAGCTGGTGGAGCACTACCTCGGCCGCAGCGGGTTTCACTGCCCGACCTTCGCCTGTGAGTGCTCGTCCTCTTTCCTATCTGAGATCTGATCAGTGCCATGGATTAAAACTTAAAAACACAAATTGCTTGATTTCTTGCACACATAGTGATCTGATCTCGTGTTTTACAGAACGAGACTGGTTGCTGTAGCCACCCAGAAATTCCTATCAGAGATTGCTAGCAATTCTCTTCAGTGAGTAAATTCATAGTCTCTTATTGATAGCATATTCAAGAATTAAACATAAACATTCTTTTCTTCCATGTGAATGTAAATCTTCTGTGCAATACTGCAATTCCATATTTTTGTTTGGTTTGGCAAGTTTATTAGGCTTCAACTTCAATCAAAATCCCTCCCTAACTGCTTGTGCTTCTGAAATTATTCATAGAACACATGGTTTTTTAAGGTGTCGCTTAGGCGATAAGGCTTGCTGGAAATCTAGGCATCCCTGTTGCCATGATCAAATAGAGAGGGAGGGAAGGAGAACTGAAGAAGAATGGGAGGGGAGGGGAGGGAGGAATGAATGCCAAGAAATCGAGCTGCTGCCATTCCTGCTGGCTCTGGAACAGGTGGCTGGCACAGAACTTGCTCCAGTCAGTAAATGGATGTTGCAATCAGTAATAATGGATGTTGCAATCAGTAATAATGGATGTAGCAGTTCACCTTAACTGAATCGAGTGTTTTACATGCTTTTTTTTGGTTCGACTGAACCGAGTGTCAAGTGTGTTTGATTTTCCAGCCTTTATACTATGATCCATTTGTGTTTTGCTTCCTGTACATAAAGTTTCTAGCTCAAAGATAACATTTCCGAATTATGAAGCATTTGGAATACCATCAGAGAGTAAATGTTCTGAAAAGGAAACTTTCAATTATGTTAAAAGAGTGTTCTTGTGAATAGTTAGATAAAAACGCTAAGTTTACGTTGTTAAATTCATGCTAGCTACACCCCTAGACTATCGTTTCAGAAATGAAAATATTTCAGTATCCCAAATGATGTACGGAACCTACATATTATTACAGGATAATAGGCATGTGATAATATGTAGGTTACGTACATGCCTATCATCAACAAAAGAATTGAGTGTTGGTAGCTTGCTGTTTTATATTCTCACATGTACTAACATATCGTATAACTGTTGTTCTCTTATATACAGCCACTGAAGCACATGAGACTGGCCGAGATATTATGGCAGCAACTTCATCAACAAGCGTTCAAGCACACACCGATAACAAAGTTAGAGGCTATATTGTCCCCAGTCCGCAGCTCTGAGCCAGATCAAAGTTGGAAACCTCATTAGCGGTGCTAGAGATCAGAGGCACCTCAGGAACTAATGCCAATTTGCTACTGTCACTTTTACTATATGCACTATGTTGTGTTGTGCCATCTCATAAACTGCCTCCTCCGTGTTCTATCCTAAGATTGTTCTGTGTAACATTATGTACTGTTTGGATAATTACCATCCCGGTATATATATATACGTACATATATCTCTCTTGCAGCTGAACCGTTGTATTTGTTCTTTGTTATCATTATTACATTTCTCGGATAAAGCTGTGGCCATGGCTCAGCACATAGCATGGGCGTACAAGGCAAATCACTAGTCATGTAAGCCGCACGAGAAGAGCAAGATGGCTCATTGTATTCCTATAAATTGTCTTCTTCGCCATGTTCCCCCACAGTGCAAAGCAGCGGCAGTGGCAAACAAATTGAGCGCCCGGCTGAGAAGAACCATGCCCACCGCACCGGCCACCACACCTGGTCGCGCTCACCTCACCAAGCCCCGCGCTTGCATCGCCGCCGACGGATCCGGCGATTGGGGCTGGCGGCGGTGAAGAAAAATAAGGTGGGTGCGGCCTCTGCCCCGGTGGTGGAGAAGAGGAGGGAGGGTGCGACCTCTGTGTGCGGTGGGGAAGATGAAGGCGGGTTGCGGCCTCCACGCCAATGCAGGAGAGAGGAGGGCACGACTTCTGCGTCGGAGCTGGAGGAGAGGAGGGGCCACCGGCAAAGGGAAAGAAAGAGACGAGCTTCTTGTATTTAAAAATTCTTTCTTCTTCGTACAAAGATACTTAAAATTTAGGCACCTGAAATATAGAAGTGAAAATATAATTGTCATTTTAAAAATGAGGGAGTGGTTTATGGGCTATTCAATAATGCGACGCTATCTATTGCTCGCAGTTTTGCCCACAGATTCGTGTTACCACGATACTTATCAATCTGTGGAAGTACATTTCGGTCAATGGACTACCGGTTAGTGTCTACAAATAATATGATTCAGAAAGGATAATCATACTAGGTTGGTAGGCGCGCTCCGCTGCGCCCGTATGCTTTCATTTGTTGCATGGTACTTGCTGTTGAGCATCATGTATAGGGCTCCAGTGGCGTGTAAGCATGACATTAAGATGGAGGTACTCCTCACAAACAGAAATTGCCAGGCACATGTGCAACGAAGAAAACCTAGTTATTCTAATCCATAATAACTGAGAAATTCATATGCATGACATAACATATACATATTAGTGGCAGGTATAGCCAGGTAGCAGACTGAGAGGCATAATGCCCCATCAATGGATATACAGTAAGTCGTCTTAACCAACTGGATGCTATGAAGAGGATGGTCTAAGTCTTTGGTAAAGCTGACCGGGAGTGCACTCCAACGTTGTTGGCCTTGATGGGACTCCTGCAAGTTAAGCCAACATAGTCATAGGATCGCCAGGCACCACTTGTATGATATACCTACATGAATAAACCAAGGTAATTTGTTTGATGACAAAGGAGTAGCAGTATTAAAGAAAAAAAATGAAGTAGAACTGTATAAATGGGCTTTTTCCAGGTGTGAGGTTCACCATAGGCAGAGTGTAAATCCGTGATTAAAAAGATGACATTTTGGGTGTAGCCAGTACTTTAATTAAAAAGATGTAATGCCTATAGAAGGAGGCTATGAGAATATTAGATAGGTACAATCAGTTGAATTCAAGAGTATGTAATGCCTAAAGGAAGCTATAAGAAACGATAGAGGCTATAAAATAGGCACATAAGGTGCAAGTAGTGATCAGTATTGAGCCCAAAAGAAACAATTATAGCAAGAGAATCAATATATTAGAAAGTAGGATGGTCTGGTTTCTGTAGAGATAATAAGGTGCATGAAGGAACATATGACAATGTCTGAGTATAAAGCAAAGTGGGTGATTATAGCACAGCTTTATTTTTTTTAATTTGAAATGTAAAGGCGTCATGCAAAGTAGAAGGCGATAGTGGAGGCCAATTCTCTTTATGGCTGAGCTAGGTGAGCAGCCAGGTAAAAATGAGACAAATATAGTAAAGTATATTGATCTAGTGTATGCCAGTTATTTTAGCTCTGCAGATGACAAATTTGGGAATAACACAGTAGCAACAGGGGGCATGGGCTGAAGAAATTGCAACAGAATCTCAAGTCGATTTATAGTGGTGGTGATAATGATTGTGGCATACCAGAGGCTTAGGTAGCCCTGAGCTGGTGATCACCGCATTGAAAAAGAAACATTAGCCTGACTTGAACTGGAGGCAACATTCATAATTAAGGTCGTGCACATACAGCTCTCAAAGATCTGGGCTGTATGGAGTACAAAAAAGACATTAATTTTGGATCAGTTAATCATTTAGTACCATAATTGCAAAAGTAAAAAAATAACTTTTTAACACATTGTATGCGTGCCTTGGCATATATATACTTTGGCATTTGGACTTGTAAAGGTGCATGGATCATGTTAACTCTGTTTTCACTCTTTTGTAAGAAACTGTGCTTGTATGCAGATAAGCTGAGCCAGAACATTCTATAATCAAAGGAATTAAGATGCAAGTAAAATTGTATCGCTAAGTAAGGCTACATCGTTTTCCATTAAGATTTTTTTGGACAAAGCTTCCTTGTGAACATGGAATCTATTAAGCGAATGAAGGAAAAATTAACAACCTCTAGCTTGAATCTGTACGGACAAAAATGGAGGCCTGAACATTATGTAGCATTTTCGCGTGATTAGTAAATAGAGCAGCCCAAACCGAAAGCAGGTGCAAATATACTACATTCATTAGAACACGAGAAATCCTTACCATTCCATAATGCCTTAATAGGCTTTTGTATCCATATAGGAGAACATATTTTCATCTATATATTAAAGAACAAATTAGCAGCAGTAGCAGCAGCTCCCAAACTATGGTGATAGCCTGAAAAATCAAAGATGTAACAAACAAAGTAATAAGGAAATCGCAAGAAAAAAATTAAGGGGACTAATTTCACAAAAAGAGGCGATAATAGCTGCAACTAATATAGAAGGCACACAATTTGTGGGCAGAATATATATTCAGAACCGTACAATTACAAAGGTTTTTAAACAACTATCTGCATATAATATATGAATCGCATCTGATTAGAAACAACTGACCCTATGATAATACAAAGTGATCAGACTTCTCGGAATTATAGTTTATATGATATTAATCAGTCGATTTGTCAAAGGTGAAGAATCCTAATTGCATTGAAGCCAACAACTAAATTGGATACCAAGTTGAATAGGTAAAGAATAGAAGAACAGAGTGAACAGGATACACATATGGGACGGGACTATTCCCCTTTACTACTCGAATTCATATAACTGTTAATTTACACAAATGAGGGAAGAGCCAGATGCACTTGACAGATAAGAACATATTTAAATGGGCTTTCCTCCAAGATAAAATTTTATTATGCCATCATCATCAAGCAACACAAACCATGGGGACATATTAGTATGAACAGCAAGACATCGAATAGAACATACTTACATGAGCAGTGACAAATTTGTATCAGCATTAAGCAGGTACAAACATTGCTCTGACTGTCCCGGCTAATCGCAGATCTGGGAGAGGCAGGGAGAGGAAGGGGAAGCCATCGTTGGCGTGGATGGAAGGTGAGTACGGCGGAGGCGCCAAAGG
This sequence comes from Hyparrhenia diplandra, assembly GCA_015847255.1. NCBI lineage: Eukaryota > Viridiplantae > Streptophyta > Magnoliopsida > Poales > Poaceae > Hyparrhenia > Hyparrhenia diplandra. The sequence continues at coordinate 118,812 of JADLZK010013050.1, forward strand.
CGATGGGGACATCCAGCCGTTGCTCTCGCCGTAAAGCCTCACAGGTCTTGGAGGGAAGGGGCAGGGAGAGGCCTAGAGGGAGAGGTATAGGAAGGGGAGCCGGCATGGATCTAAGGCGAGAGGAAGAAGACAACATAGCTGACCCGTCGTGGAGCTTCAAATCTGGGTCGCCGCAGCCGACACGCTGTCCCCGGTTCCGACAAGACAGGCGTAAGGCAGGCTGCCGCCGCCGCCGCCGAGAAGAGGAAGAGGCGCTCCACGTGTGTAGCGCCGGTCCACGAAGGATGGCGATCTGCGTCCGTCACCGTTGGGGGAAGAGGAAGCGCGGCAGAAAGCGCGGACGGAGGCAGCGAGGCACGATGCCGCCGAGGGGCTCCGCCGGTAGGGGAGAGGAAGCGCCGCAGCAGGGGCACGGGGGAGAGGAGGCGGCGTTGAAGGGCGGAGCAGACGGAGGCAGCGAGGCACCATGCGGCTGTTTTTTTAATTATTATTACCACCTCAACGGAAAGGGGCGAAGTAATCCGGAGAGGCCAAACGCATGCTTCGACACGCACGAACCCACGTGGCTGGACAGGAGTCGGCAATAGCGAATGAACAGCACTCGGAGCGCTCTCCGCGCGCGGATCCTACACGCTATATGAAGTTTCATATTTGACTAGAGGGTATATCAAAAGTTACAGTCTTTTATCAACAATAAATCAAATATTTTGAAGTCTAGGATACTGGAGGGTTCTTCGCGACGTTGCCGTGGGTATAAAGAAGGAATATAAATTTATTAGAATGTTAATCGCTAAGAATAAGAATAAATGATTCCTCTGCTGAATTTCTGTGGATGATAAGGGGTACAGACATCTCCACATGATTTGAGCCATTGGAAACTTTAGAGGAATCGTGATGGTTTCGTACATATATATATAAGGGTTGGTTTAAAGAGAGGAGCTGAACGATCCAATTGTATGATAAAACATTTATTTGTTATTAGTAGTTGTGGACTGTCTCTTTATCATCCACTATGAAGGAAATATTAAGTGTTTGAACTAACTGAATTAATGGGACCCTTGTGGCGAAAGTAAGGAGGGGTAAGAGAATTAGTCTAGTGGGGTTTATCTTTACAAGAGATATAGATAAAACTTGGGTTGATAGATTTGTGTTTAAAGTGCCGTCAAAATGTTATTGTTGCTTTTAGCAATTGATATAGTAAAATAATGGTTAGATTTTTGTATGACTTCTCAAATCAAATGCCCTTATCACCCAATTCTATATATGGAGAGTTGTTACTGGTGTGTGTTGCTAATAGTTACATGATCTATTAGCTAGATATATTTAATTGTACTTAGTGTCAGCTTGTTTCATGTTATTCCCTCACTTAACACTATTGGACCCGCCGAAATCATATCAGTAGAACATTTTCAAACGCTAAAGCGTCATGTCACTCGTGTGGTGCCGGACCTTCTCGGCCCACGTGAATAAGACAGCCTGGTAACGCCCTACCGATCTGGGCGGCGATTTTGTTGAGGCTGTGTGCTTGACTAGGCCCATGGTGCCGGTGATTAAAATTGGGCCAAGTCAGATGCACGAATCATCGTCCGCAAAATAGATGCAAAAAACTCGGGAACTTACTTTTGATTGTTTCCTCTATTTTAAACAGCAGGTATAGTACATAAAACCTGTCTAATTTTTTTGCAGTTAGAGAAATTTCACTAGGCACGAAGCTAATTCAAACAATTTTATGGCGGTCAACACAGACCTTATTTGATTCGACCAAGGTTGGAGGTTGGATTCTGTTGGTGGCACTGGCACGTCATCCGTCTATTTGGATACCAAAAGCTGAAGAACTTTAGACATGTCGCCCAATCCTAGGACAACCCCGGTACCTCAAAATTTGCTTGCATGGCACTCCAAACCATTGTTAGCTAGTACTACGCCATCTTTGCTCCTAACACAGGAGATGAACAGTACTAGTTCAGCCAAAGACCCAACATGCCATATATATTTATCATGGTAAAAGGGAGACATGCATGCAATAGTTCAATTGACTTTAACCAGCTGGTTGGTCTCTCGTCGCAAATGAAGTGACCAGAGTCACTGAGTCAATGACCAATTAGGTGAACTTCCTCCTAGTGTTTGACATTCAAAATTTGGTATAAACTTTTTTCTACTAAATATCTCCTAGTGATATTCTCACGTGTTTTTGACGATTGGCAGAGAGGGGAAGGCAGGGGCCTTGCCCCCCCCCCTCTAACGACTGAAATTTTCTTAAGAACACCTTCTACAAGCATGCAACATCCCTTATTTTTTAAGGGAAGGAGATGCAGCCAAGTGTTATCTCCATGTCCAATCCTCTACTCGGCTCTCCCCAACTATTTCTACGAGCTCCGCCTCTGGTTATGACTATAGCTAGTGGCAGTAAAAAAAAGCCCACCATTTTAGTAGTGCAATGTGTACAAGTACAAATATTTCGCTCCTTCGGCAAAATGCGATGAGGGCATAACTGTTGTGATGGATTCCTCTTGGAAGCATTTAATCAAGATGATTCAAGGATACTAAAAGAGAATCAGCAGGCCACGTAGAAATGAATTTGATTTCAAAACTCTAACAAACGTGACAATCTCATAACCACCAGCAGCGTGCCTGCAGTACCCTAAGGCTAGTAGTTTGTTGGAATGCAACCACCATGCATGCATCCTTTTTGTCAGAGGGTACAGTTTGTTGATCAGATTAAGATGTCACACCAAATCATCCAACTAAGTCACTAACTATATAAATAACTTTAAATAGAACTACAAATCTTGAACCATGCTGGTTGCTTGCACGCCCACCATTAATTTCATTCATGCCTCGAAGGCAAAATCTTACAGAAAGAGTTCTATAAATTTGGACACTTTTTTGAAAAATGTGCTAAGCACTTTGTAGAAAGAGTTTTACAATGACCAAAAGCGAAGAAAAAACAAAAAGAAAAGGTACAGCTATTTGGAGCAACCCATAGAATTAGGTACAGCTATTTGAAGCAACCCACAGGTGAATTAGTTACGGCAGAACAAACCAAGAATAGTCGTAACTAATTCGTCTAACATGCATGGACGCGTCACACTCTTGAAAATCCAAAGGACAAGAGTGAGCCTTTTTTTTTTCTTTTTTTCTTTTTAAAATTTTAGGGAAAGTAGAAGAGGAGCTAAATATATAGCACTGTCGGTGGATCATAGCCGCCAGAGCAGAGGCAAAAAAGTCAATTCATGAACGAAAAGGCCGGCAGTACTGTGCTATATGCTGCCGCTGTTTAACTTGGCTTTAGTTGCCACTAGCTATTGTAATGTCCAATAATGGGCGTCTTTTAGAAGAAAAAATCTTTTCTCATTTGCCTACCTCAAAGTAACATGATATATAAGCCGATGAATGAAAGGAGGGAAAAAGTTTTGTGCTCCCTCAAATCTTATTTGTATTTTTTGAGCAAGAAAAACCAAACGTACGTATCCTCATGAGCCCTAACTAATGGCACACATATTACCGGATACTGTAATGGCAATATCTTAGCTAATGACACGTGGAATACAAATCTATGAAGAGCTTGTTTTGATACATTTGTATAGCCACCTTAATTTGGGATGAACTAAAGTGGTAGTAGGAAAATGCGTGCAGCGGCAATGTTGCTGCTGAAAAGAACGGAGGACAATCAGCCAGACGGGTCCCAGTTGCCCTGCGGCTATCAACCAACGTTCACCAGGACGAGAGAGCGGCAGGACTTGAGAAGGACTGGACGGGACGGACTGAGGATGCCCTCCCTCCACTACGTACGCCGGCCGGCCCATACCCTAGGCATGGTGTAGAAATGCTGCTGATGGTGTTGGTGATGTTTACAGTCGTCACGCAATACAAGCAGCACAAACGCAATTCTGTTCTTGTTTTTTTCTTCGTCACAAACATTGCGTCCGCCGAAAGCCATTCCTAGAGGCTACGGCATGTAGTATAGCAATCTTGCTACTGGGTGGGTGCAAATGCAGCAGGGGAGGGCAACACAGACCCGTAACATGATCCAGCCGACGCCAAAGAAGCGTCCATCACCACCACACCAACGCCATGTGTAGCAGTGACAATGCGGGCACAAAAATGTGACCACGCGCTCCCTCCCCCTGTTTCGTTTAGAGCTTTTTCCTGTCTAGAAGCTTTTCTGTAGTCTGAAACTTCTTTTCCCCATATATTTCTACTTAAATTGACCCAGATTATACTGTACTTTTGGAAAACAGTAAATGCAGGTTAAAAACGTCCCGTCCGTGAAACTAGTCCTTTTCCGAGTGTGTCGTCTCCCGATTACAAGATTGTGGATGCATATAAACGCGGGCGCAGAGGAGAAACAAAACACTCACTGTCACACTGACAAACACACAGACAGGGAGCGGACAGAGCAAGGGAGAGAAGAGAGGAGATAACTTTTAACTTTCTTTTCCTCCCCTTCACTTCACTTGTTCCTTGGATACTCATCATACTCCAGGAGAGGAGAATGTCTCCATGCTGAAAAGCGAGAGCTAGTAGTGACTGTGAGTGCGGAGGAGCAGCTCCAGGCATGGCGTTGTTGGGCGTGGCCGGAGTGGCGGCGCTACTCTCCTTCTCCGTCTTCACCACCGGGGTCGTCACCACCGACACCAACTCCGACGACGGTTAGCTATTCCTATTCAAGAAACACTGCTGCCTTAGTTTAACCCCTGGGTTCTGTTCCTACTTCTCTCCATGTTTCTGGCTGGGGGCATCAATGGATGGATGGATGGGGGAGAAACACTGTCCGTGATGCTTCATTCTTCCTCTTCAGTCAGTCGTCATGCTAGAGTCCCAATGGAAAAAATCCGCTTCTGGTTTGGAGGCAGACGGATGCGAGTATGCCACAGACGTTTCCGCTACTGCTTGTTCATTCTGAGAACCTCCCCCTTTCTTTGCTACGCCCTGGGGAAAACACGGTCATTTCTAGTTACTCTAAAATCACTGTCAAGACTTGTTTATCCAACCTTGGGCCCATGGGAATGCCAAATTGCTGACCTGCTCAGTTTTTGTCTTCTTCATGTTGTTCTTTCCTATTCCTTTTTCTTTGACTTTTCCGCTTCAGAAGGCCAAAATTCTATAGGCTTAAGTTTCATTACGCTTTGGATGATTGGAAATTTGTCACAGGTTTGGCAGAGTGTTTGTCGAAAAAAAGGGTTTGGCAGAGTGTTTCTCCATTGTGTCATCGGCGTTTAGTAGCTTTGTTTGTCCTATCCGGCTAACCCGGAAGAAACATTGTCCAATTGTTTACTTTATTTATTCTCATGTTCTTCCTTTGTATGATGATGCCTAATAAAATATTATTCAAACCGGCATGCGAACGTTGCGGTTATTGAAGACGCCTTTTTTATTGGATTGCTAAAAAGTTCGGTTCTTGGTACTGCAAGTAGGACTGCTACTTTTGACTTCAGAGTAGTACTACTGAATTTGCTTGTTCGGAGGGAGTCTCAGATGATGAAAAAGCACAGCCAGGATAATTCTCATATCAGTTTCATTTACATTTTTTAAAGGAAAAACCTAGTATTAATAATTTTCCTATTCATTGTCAAGAAGCTGTACTGTTGAGTGTTGATTGCTGAAAGCTGACAGCTTGTTGACGAATAAACACTCATCATGATATTTTCCACCGAAATTATTGTTATATCACGCTAACTGAGTTGATGTTCCTGCCTACTCAGTGACGGCCCTCAACACGTTCTACACAACCGTGAACTCGCCGTCGCAGCTGACAAACTGGGTACCCCAGAACGGCGACCCATGTGGCCAGTCTTGGCTCGGGATTACTTGTTCCGGTTCCAGAGTGACAACAATGTGAGGTGACACTGAGAAGTGGACTTGATTCTGACATAGAATTCCGTTTCATCTGACATGCTAATTTTCTTCAGAAAAGTGCCTGGTATGGGACTGAAAGGGACCCTGGGATACAACATGAATCGCCTCACTCAACTGTCTGAGCTGTTAGTGGAATCATCATCTCCCACACACACTTTCAGTGTTTCGATGGTAGGCAACGCCTGTCATTTTGATCTGTTATAATATTTGCAGTGATGTGAGCAACAATAATCTTGGAGGAAGTGATATCCCTTATAATCTCCCACCAAATCTTGAGAGACTGTAAGATATTGTTTGACCTTCACAGCTCTAGGACTGCCTTCTTTTTTCTTTGTCTCGATCATTCTTTTTGTACTGACAGAACACTTGATCTGCAGAAATCTTGAGAAAAACAACTTCATTGGGACTTTGCCTTACTCTATTTCCCAAATGACTGCACTTAAATATTTGTAAGTAGGTTATGTTTACGTGTCGTTCGTACTGTCTTTTTCTAGGCCATTGACTATATCTCACAATACATGTTGTACCACCCCACTTGGTTCAGAAATCTTGGTCATAATCAGCTGTCAGACATCAATGTTATGTTCGACCAACTCACCAACTTAACAACATTGTGAGTGCCTTTTTAGTTATATATCTGAATAGAAATTTTACTAGTGAGCTACCATATGATCTCATCTCTTCCATTTGGAGATTTTGACAAATAATTGGTATAATTATTGTAGGGACTTCTCAAACAACTTATTTTCTGGAAATCTTCCTGAAAGTTTCAATTCCTTGACAAGTTTGAGCACACTGTGAGGACATTCTCCTTATTCTTTATTAATCACTATAAATCTGTTGTCCATGGTCCAACCAAGTACGGAAAGCTCAAAATTACAATGACGGCATGCTATATCCTCAGTTATCTGCAGGACAACCAATTTACTGGTACGATAAATGTCCTCACTGATCTCCCTCTGACGGACCTGTAAGTTGGCACAATTACCACATGTTGTTGCTTTACACCAATATCCTTTTAGTGATCCAATTAAATATCATGTGCAGAAATGTCGCAAATAACCAATTCAGTGGACCAATTCCTGATAAGCTGAAGGGCATAAGCAATCTCCAGTGAGTAAATTTTCAGTAACAGGGTTCCAGATTACCAGAATAGTATTGTAATTCAGGCTTTCTGTTGTAGGACAAGTGGCAACTCCTTTATCAACAGTCCTGCATCAGCTGCAACAGCACCTCCGTCATACAATCCACCGTCACGACCATCACAAACTAGAACTCCTAGTCACAGTAACGATAACAATAGTCCATCGAGAGAAAGCGATACCAATAATGGTGGTGGTGGCGATGGCAAAAGCTCCAAAGTAGGAGGTGCTGCAGTTGCAGGAATTGTGATATCTCTGGTGGTTGTCGGTGCATTGGTTGCCTTCTTTCTGATCAAGAAGAAATCTGTGAGGCGTCAACAGGGATGTGATCCTGAAAAGAATGAGCATCTCAGCCCTCTTGCTTCCAGGAAAATTAAGCGTAAGTCTATCATGACATCTAAGGTGTTTCTTATTTATCTAGGTGTTGCTTATTTGTTTTCTCTGAGAACAATGGTTGCTGTTCAGAGCTGAGGCCCATCCAGGCTGTCTCACTCTCACCCACTGCAAAGGAACTCAAGAAGAAGGTCTCGATGAACTTGAAACCACCGTCAAAAATCGAGCTTCACAAATCCTTTGACGAAAATGACCCCACTAACAAGCCTGCCGCAGAGAAAGTAAACGTCTCTTCTATCAGGGCAACTGCATACACAGTGGCAGACCTACAGGTAGCAACGAAGAGCTTCAGTGCTGACAATATGGTCAGTGAAGGCCGTTTTGGCCGTGTTTATAGAGCACAGTTTTGTGATCAGAAGGTATGTTCAGTAATCTTTGTTTGACCATTTTCTTTCCAGAGTGAAGAACACGTTTTCAACCTTCATTATCAAATAATTTTTTGTTTTACCAAACCAAACAGCATTGATTTTTAATCCGTACTACTTTATAACATTGTAGTATCAGCAGTTAATATGCCCTTAAACTAAAATTGATTATCTTAAGCTCATGTAAACAGTAGCATATCCATAGTTAACTGGAGTTCACACTTCACACACTGTACATACCATGTAAATCTGCATGCAAGCACTAACATAGCACGAAAACTTCACAGGATTGGTTATAGGATTTAGGGTTTCTTATTGCTTATTTCAAGATAAATTTGATTTCTTTTCATATCAAGTTACAGTAACAGAGATTGTAAATTTACCTCAGTTTCTATTAAACCATCCTAACCTCAGTTTTTGGTCTACTTATTCCAGATTCTGGCTGTGAAGAAAATCAATTTCTCTGCCATACCAGGCAACCCATCTGATTTTTTCGTTGAGCTGGTTAGCAACATTGCAAAGCTAAATCATCCAAACCTCTCAGAGCTAGATGGCTACTGCTCCGAGCATGGACAGTGCTTGCTGGCATATGAATTCTACAAGAATGGATCTCTTTATGACCTCCTTCACCTGTCGGATGGGTACAGCAAACCATTATCTTGGAATAACCGTGTAAAGATTGCTCTAGGATCAGCGAGGGCATTAGAGTAAGTCAGGCAGACTCATCATATTTTCTTATGGGGCAATGGGAGGTGTCCTGAGCTGAATATGTGCTGTTTTTCAGGTATCTACATGAAACTTGTTCGCCATCTATCATCCACAAGAATTTCAAATCATCTAACATAATGTTGGATGATGATCTTAACCCCATATTTCAGACTGTGGGTTTGAAGACTTAATTCCCAACCAGGAACTCCAGGTATCATTCTGTTCATTTTTTGTTTTACGAGTGACAGGTCTAGAAAATATTTCCTCTGATGCAAGTATTTTACAGTTACAAATTAATGTTATTATTTGTTAAAAGTTGGTTGGAATAGATTGCGGAAGATAAATCAGTGTTAAAAGCAGATTATCAGACCTTATTCTGATAAACGGACAGTCTTTGCTGCCTTACAAAGCAGACGATTTGAGTTTATATTCATGGAGTACTTTTTATCATTCTTAGATTATGAAGTCTGAAGTTAGTATTATTGAATATATGAATGAGCAAACTTTATCTAAGAATTGCCTTACACATTGACATCTTCAGGAATCAGATGACAACTCGGGATACAGAGCTCCTGAGGTGACCATGTCTGGTCAGTATTCTCAAAAGAGTGACGTTTACAGCTTTGGTGTCGTCATGCTTGAGCTACTGACTGGCCGGAAAGCATTTGACAGGTGAGCAAGCTAAGGACTGTAGCTCTGTGACTTACCCTATAACAAGATGAGACAGTGAATGGTAACTGTTGACTGAAACTATTTCAGCTCTCGGGCAAGGTCCCAGCAATCACTAGTCCGGTGGGCTTCACCGCAGCTGCACGACATCGACTCGCTAGATCAGATGGTTGATCCGACACTAGAGGGGCTGTACCATGCAAAATCACTCTCTCGGTTTGCAGATGCAATCGCCCTCTGCGTCCAGGTAAACCATCTCAAGTTCAGCTGCTATTACTCGCATCTCCAGCGTTTTGTACAGTGCTTCTGATTGATTAATTTCCAAATGCACAGCCTGAGCCTGAATTCAGGCCACCAATGTCGGAGGTCGTCCAGTCACTGGTCCGTCTTGTGCAGCGAGCAAGCATGGGGACAGGACTAAGCAGCGAGTGGAATTCTTGCCGATTCGATGAATCTGGTGATCACACGCTCTAGGGGAAAATGATGTATATTTCCTAGGGAGTCTGATGAGGAACTACAGAAGACTTGCAGCTTGGCATTGTTGTGAGTTGTGACATGTGCCAGTGTCAGGTGAAATGTGACTTTTACCTATGCCATTTTACTATGCGTTATTATGTGTTTTGTATATAAAAGCAACCAATGGCCTCTCTGCAATGCTGCTGCCATTACTGCCACGGAATTAGTCATATGTATGCATATCCTCTGAAATCCGAACCATATATCCAGGAAACAACAACAGAGGACACGTCCACGTATTCCAACCAATTTTTCATATCAACATCTCTGTCATGTATATATATGTACATCAGAAAGAATGAATCCCCTTTGCTAGTAACAGTAACAGAAGGTCAGGTCAGAAGCTTACCCTTCGCCAATAATCCCCAATGGTAAGTAAATGCATATTTACCATGCATGCATCAGCGTTTAGTTGGAAAAACCAAAGAATTTTGCCTGCCTTTCTAGCTACTACACTACATACAGTAGTTTCGAGCCGTTGCGTCGCAGTGTCATGACGCTCACCAGGCGGCCAGAGTTGTAGTAAGGCCGAGCAGCAGCAGGGCGCTCCAAGATGATGAAGGCGAAGCCAGGGCCACCCTGGGGGCGGCGGACGGCGACTTGCCGGTGAGCTCGTGGCGGCCGGTGTCGATCTGGATCTTGAAGCGGCAGGTCCCCTGGGACGGGTCGGTGGTTGTGATGACGGAGAGGTTGTTGAAGTTGCAGGCGGCCTTCTGCTGGTTGGCGGCCTGGAAGAACTGGTTGAATGCGTAGGAGACGTTGCCGCGCGCGTCGAGATTCCCGCATGAGGATCCGGCGCCGAGGCTGGTGCAGTCGGAGTACTGGCAGGCGTACCCGATGGCGCCGGCGATGGCCGGGTTGGTGGCGCTGGCGTCCGGGCGGAGCACGCACCACTGCTTGAGAGGTATCGGACGCCCTTGGCCGGCACGATGGGCCTGCCGTTGGCGAGCGTGAGCGGGTACTTGGGCGTGCCGTCGTAGTTGAAGACGCCCCAGTGGCGCTCGAAGTTGCCCGGGTCGACGCTCTTGTTGTCCTCGTCGAGGAGCGCGAAGACGTAGACGTCGGGCATCCTTGGGCGGCGCGGGCTGCCCTTGCCGGCGACGATGCGGTCGAAGAGCCCCCTGGTTGAAGCGGCGCGCGTTGGCGGCGTTGGCGTTCTTGTCGCCGTCGCTGGGCCAGCCGATCTCCCCCGACGATGACGGGGATGGCGCCGAGGCCGTGCTTCTCGAGCGCGGCGATGAGGGTGTCGTAGTTGGCGTCGAAGACGTTGGTGTATGAGCACGTTCCCGTCCTGCACGCTGGCCTGCGACGGCGGCGCGCCCGGGGACGGGAAGTAGGCGTAGTCGGCGGGGAAGTTCGGGTCGGCGTCCAGGAGAGGAACGGGTAGATGTTGATGGTGAGCACGCCGCCGTTGTCGAGGAGGAAGCGGACGAGGCTGACCATGAGGCCGGCGATGTCGGGGGCCTGAAGTCGCCCGACGACGGGCGGCCGTCGCCGGCCTCGTAGACGTCGGCGTTGAGCGGGACGGTGACGTGGACCTGCTTGCCGAGCCCGGCCTTGACGAGCGCGGCCTGCACGTTCTGCGCGGCGGGCAGCGTGGCGGCTCGAACATGCCCTTGTACGACTTGAGGAAGGGCTCGTTGCCGACGGCCACGTAGCGGATGTCGACGCCGTACCTGGAGACGTAGGTGGAGACGTTCTGGATGACCCACTGCTCGGCGGCGTTGACGCTGGCGGCGACGGAGGCGAGGAGGTCGTTGGGGAGGCCGAGCATGACCTGGATGCCCGAGTGGCCGAGCGCCCGGAGCGCGTTGGGGTCGGCCTCGAAGAGCTTCACCTTGTCGAAGCCGTTGTCCCGCAGGAGGCGCACGGTGATGTCCCCGGCAGCGGGTGCAGCGCGCGGGTGCCCCAGTTGGCCGCCAGCGCCTGCACGGGACGCGCACGGAACACCACCGGGTACGCCGCCGCCACCCACAGCAGCACCGCCAGCGCACGCAGCGCCGCCGCCATCCTGATCGATCACACCACCGTGCAGATGGACCTGTCTGTATGTAATGTGCACGTACCGGTGGGTTTGCAGGTCTCAACTCATGACGGCCAAGATATAATAGGGTTTGGTTGGCGGTGGCGGACTAGATGGTTTTTGCACCGAGAAGGGAAAGCATATACACAGAGATGGTGTTCGTGTGCACTGACCGATGGATGTGAAGATACCGGAAGACAAGGAAAAGAAGGGATCAGATACCGGGAGGAGATTGACAAGTGTAAGATACGTGTGCGTGATCCATCCGCCGCGCCCGTGTGGAGCGGTTTTTGACCTTGGAAGCTAGGAAAAGGAGGGAATCACTCTTTTGCTTCTCTCTATAGGATATGAAACGACGACGTAGATAGCGGGTTACCAACAAATCGGCGTAGTACAAGTGCAACGACTGTGGAGGAGCTTCTGTTTTGTCACCTTTCCGGCCCATGTGTAAGGTTACCAAGTTCAACATCATCTTAAATCACAGTTCCTGAATCAGCTAATTTTATAGCTTTCATACGTACTTCTGTATAACAGGGCCTTAACCTTATTCTTGCAATAACCAACGGAAAACAACGAATGCCAAGCACCTGTTCATACTTCAGTCTATTACCAATAACATTTTAGCTATTATAATACAGACTTAATACGGTTACATTTGTATTCAAATGTACTACATAATAATAATTATATGTTTATATTTTCTTAAAAATTTATATACTTATATAATACAAGTAACTAGTGAAAATATGATTACGTCAATCAATCAAAGGGCTTTTTAATCAAAATGGCGCAGCACCAAACATATGTTTTGTGTATATGTATATCTGAACATTCAGAGTCAATCAGTCTATCTAATTGTTCAGGAATCAAGGCGTCAAGCAAGCATTTAACATGGATCTATGGTTACTTGACTCAGCTCAATCTCTATTTATTTTCCTGTTCTAATTTATAAAATGGAAGCAACAGGATACCAGAAACCTCAAACAAGTTGCTAGTGGCAAAGATACAACTCAAAATTTCAATCTGGTGCAAGTATTGTACATTCAAACATCTAGCAGGGCAGAACCAACACAAAGGTAGCAGGGAAACACCACCTCCTTCTCCCCATATATGTAACCTCAAAAACAAACATTTTTCTCCTGCATCAAACCAGGATTCTCTCGCCGAGCATGTTGACTTACAGTACCTCATGACATTCAGCCCTTGTGAATTGGATTGTTACAAAACCTTCCCCATGGAGCTCAAGCAATCTCTCTGCTAAATTTCAGTCCCTGCAAGTTGTTCAGAGGAATGTCATTGCCATATCATAAATATACAATAAGACAACAGAAACAAAAAAGATGGGAAACAAAGAGTGTTTTAGAGGTTCAACAAGATAGCAAAGTTTATCAGACAAATCAAGCAAATGAAATACAGCTTACTCAGTTGATAAAGAAGCATTTATTCCAACTTATTATTTCCACAATTTTGGCAAATACGGCAAGAAAACATTTTCTATAGCACTAACAAAAGCAGGTCACATAAAACATGTATTTGTCACACATAATAATTTCGACTATAAAATTATTCATACTCGATTATACATCTCTGCACACATAGGAAACAAACCATGAATAACATACAGTCTGATTGTCATAGGGCCAACAAAGCAAAGTAGTATAGGAACAACTACACATCATTAGCTCAATTTCCATTTAACTCATTCTTGTAAACGTCATGGAAAATAATATGTATTCATTTTCAGTAGAATATACGGAACATATAATTGATCCCTTTGGTATAGATGGCATAGATCAGGTTGCAACCTTGCTAGTTTAAAGTATGTATCCCAAAATAAAAGGCAAAATAAAAACACCACCATAAGTGACATGGCAGAGTTTGCATTTAAGGCACACTGGGTGCAAGTTTTGCATGTAAACCATAATCAAGTATGTATCCTACTTTTGCAGTGTTTGTGACTAAGGCCCTGTTTGGTTCCTTAGGGACTAGGGACTAAATTTTAGTCCCATTTATTAGTCCCTAAATTACCAAACAAGAGGACTAGGGACTAATTTTTAGTCCCATTTAGTCCCAAACTGGGTACACACTTGGAAGGGGCTAGGGACTAATTTTTAGTCCCTATTAGGGCAAGTACATTGGTGTTGTCTTATAACTAGTCTCATATAGTGCAACGTAATTTAAGACGACTTAATAGACTACATGTACAATGGTTGTGTTTCTAAGTTATCTCATAGCAACTTCGCATTTCCTTAATTTATGGAGAGAGTAAAAATAGGATTGTGAGGTGCATGACGACAACAACTCATACAATGGTAAAATAGTTGTCTCATAGTCCTAAATTTTAGCTCATGAGGCAGTTGTTTCGCGAAGTAACTACCTCATTCTCTCTCACCTCTCTCTTTCCTCCACATCATCAAAAATCCTACGTGGCGATGCATGAGACGGCGTATGAGACCGCTCACGTGTAGCAATGTACCTGCCCTTAGTCTCTACTCCCTAGTCCCTCTAATCAAGCAGGCCCTAACTAAAGCAACTCCTATGAAAGTAACACTACAAGAAACATTGTACATTCACCATAACCTGTAATGTGAAACAAAATTAAATGCCCTAAGTTCATAAAAATCTTAGCACAACTTTTGCAAGGGCACCATGCATGAGATTAAGTCAGTAAAACCTTAATTCTCTAGATGCATTGTGAGCCTGAGAGTTTCAGTAAGCACTCAACAGAAAAATACTACTCTTAGTAACAAGGAAGACTTCTGAATAGTTACAAAGCAATTAAAAGCAGCGGTCGAATTTAAAGGAGCATGCATGGTTGTGTGATCAACTTACCAGTATTTAATAACACCATCCCATCCACAGGTTGCAACCTTGCTAGTTTCCAATGGATGCCACTCGCATCCAATGCAAACTCCGTTGTGGCACTTCAAAGTCTTAAATCTCCTGCAGCTTTTCCAGTCCCAGAACCAGCAGCTACCCTCACCATCACCAGACATCACAAACCTCCCATCAGGTGAGAAGTTCACCTGACAAGCATAACCTGCCACAATATGGCCAGCAAATCTCTTTTTCTTATTAAGCTGAAACCTCTCCTTGGTGCTGTATATCAGTATCTGATTGTCCAAACTCTGCGCTGCCAGCCAATTGGAGTTGGGATGCAGCGCAATTGATGGCATTGAGTGCATGTGTGGCTCACTGATATACTTAATCACCACAGGGATGCCAAACTCCCACACACGAAGAGACTTGTCATCACTCGAGGTCACAAATCTCCTGTTGTTATCCACAAAAGTTATGGTGTTCACAGCCCCTAAATGCTGATCGTACTCTTGTGTAATCTGCCCCGACTTCATATCCCATTGCACAATCTTCTTGTCACTCATTCCGGCAAGGAGAATATGCTGCTTATCCTCATCAGGATTGAGCTTCACAACATAAGGGACCTTCCCAGTTGAGAAGGTCGAGATCACCTGCCCTGTTTCAGTATCCCAGTACTGTATATTCCTGTCATACCCAGCACTCAAGAATTTAGTTCCATCATTGGAGAATGATATATCCCTTACCGCCTTTGAGTGTCCCATGTAAGTGCGCATACATGTCCGTGAACCGAGCACATCCCATATCTTAATCTTGCAATCCATACTTGCAGACAGCAGCAAATGCCCATACTTTGGGAAAAATCTGATGGCTGAGACCCCCTTGGTGTGGCCAACCCACTCGTGCACACACCTCTTGGGGATGTAGCAGTGATCGTTGGTGGCCTTGGCATCCTTGGGCGGCGTGATCCAGGAGCGTCCCTGGTAATCCTTCTCCTCCTTCCCATGGAAGGTGGTCTTGACCACAACCTCTGTCCTCTCGGTCTTCCCTTCGGCACGGGCCTCCTTCTCGGCCTTCTTGGCAGCGTGTGCCTCCGCATACTGCTTCTGCTCTTCGGTGAGCTCCACGGGAGGCCCTTCCTTCTTCCCAGCCCAGGGACTCTGCTTGTTGTGGAGGATCCATTCCTCGGAGGCGGGGTTCTTGGCCTCCGGTGGCGCGGGCTCCTCCTGGTTGTCCCCCTTGGCCAGGAGGCGGCGACGCTTGTGCTCGGAGGGGGCGAGGTTGTAGACGGTGTCGGGCTCGGGCGCCTGGGGCTGTGCGTCGCCGACGATGTGGAGGCCGGAGGGGTCGGCGGCGTAGCCGAACCGGTGGAAGGTGTTGTACTGCTCGTCGAATAGGAATGGCAGGACCGCGGCGTCCTCGACGTGGCCGAGCTTGTGGTTGCGGTTGCCGGAGGCGGAGGAGATTGGGGCGTGGGGGTGCTGGGGCCCGAGGATGGGAGCCCAGAGCTGGTCGGCGGTGGGGTTGAAGGTGACTAGGTGGAGCGAGGGGTCGAGCGGGCGGGCGGCGGAGGCCGCGGAGGAGAGCGCGAGCGCGGTGTCGTCGACGGCGGGGGCGGCGGACTTGGACGGGAGGCGGAGCGGCGAGGATTCCGGCGAGGACGCGGCCGCCGAGTCCTCCGGAGACGAGGCATCGTCCGCCGCGTAAGACCGGAGGAGATCCATGGTGGAGATCTAGGCTAGGGTTTCTGCTCAACTCGGAGTTCCTCTAATTCCCTGCGGAACCCTCCAAGGAGAGGCTGTCCTCGTCGCCCCTCATCTTGAATTCGAGTCCAAATATTTGTTTGAAATCGCATTCGAGTCCATCTAGGC
Source organism: Hyparrhenia diplandra (assembly GCA_015847255.1). Classification (NCBI taxonomy): domain Eukaryota; kingdom Viridiplantae; phylum Streptophyta; class Magnoliopsida; order Poales; family Poaceae; genus Hyparrhenia; species Hyparrhenia diplandra. The sequence goes on from JADLZK010013050.1 coordinate 135,175, forward strand.
CCCTGCTGTACAGTAACCATGTTCGGATTTTTACGATCACGTCCCCGTAGTATGAAAATCATACGTCCGAACAAGGGAAAAATCCGAAATCGTGGTGATTTTTACTTACGCTGCCTATGATTTTTTACGAAAAAACCCGCCGGTGGCCGCAGGCACGACTTCCCCAACGCTGCCTCCTCCCGCCGGTACAAAACCCTAGCTGCATCTTTTGCGCCCTCAACCTCGCTACAGCGGTTGGCAGCGACCACGCCAGCAGCGTGCTTATGCCCTCGATCTTCTACGGGGCGGCCTCTTGGGGACGCCCTGTTCTGGGGATTTGTTGTGTGTGTGAGGGGAGGGGGTTGAATCGATGTATAGCATCTCGAGGTCAATCCATTAGCTTGGTTAAACCTGAGCATTTTTCGGGCCGGGTCGGGTTCGGGCCGGTCCGAAAAAAAACCCAATTATTTCGGGCCGAAAAAATCTTGCCCATGACGTTCCACTGGGCAAGTCGGGCCTAGCTTTTTCGGGCCGGGCTTGGGCGGGCTACCCGCGCACTTTACACTACAAAATAGCTAAAAATGTATTTCGGGCCGGGTTTGGGCCAAGAAAAATTTTTGGGGCTTCAAAATCTCGCCCGTGCCCCGCCCAATAAGGTTAGGTGGGCGGGCTAAAACCCATCGCGTTCGGGCCGGGCCCGCGGTCCGGGTCGGGCCGGGCTAGTTTTGCTCAGGTTTAAGCTTGGTAGTAGATGTTTCCATACAGGCTGATGTTGAATCTATGATAAAACAATAGGTAAGTTGTGAGTGAATTCTTGATCGATTATTCTCTTTCTCCATTCTGACAAATATTTGCAGGTCGTTCATACATCAGGCTATGGGTTGCTAGCGCAGGTAAAGATATATATTTACATTTGGGCTTTCGGTGCCCTTTTGTTTTATAGATTGATAGATTTTTTTTTGTACTATGTGCCTCCCTTCTTTGTCTTGTTAGGGGCAGGATAAAAAAAAATACAAGCAATTACCGATTCCCTCTTCTGTGTGCAATTAATTACTCTCTCGGTTCCAAATTATAGTTCACTTTTTGATTTTTTTTTAAATGCATTTTGCTCAAGATATAATAATATGTCTATATATGTAGCAAAATGGATGAACCAAAAAAAGTCAAAGTGAACTATAATTTGGAACAGATGGAGTATTTCGCCTAAAACTTAAATTTCTAGACAAAGCTATGTAATTTGTAAGATAAAATGCACCTAATTGGTTGTTAAATCCTTTCATTATTCTTCGATAAGGATAGTTACATTCTTTCATAATTCTATGACATCTATACTTGCTTTCTTCTAACATTAATTAAACATGCTGCCTCCTCAGAAATTAGTGAGCCTATGCCATAAAAAGTTCGGTGTGACAACGCATTATATATTCTAATATAATTTTATAGCTATCATTGACAGTTTTGTGAACAGCTAGGTTCCCCGCGTCTCCCCGCAAGCGGCACCTTATAAGGTCCTAGATGGCTAGAGAGGGGGTGAATAACTTATAAAAAAATTTTCTACAAACTCACTAAACAAACCGGTTAGTATAACAAATGGCGATTATGCGGTTTGCACTAGCTCTAGTGGTCTTGCAAGCCTCCTAGTGATAAGACTAAATATTGCTATGATCTCTAAGTCACACAATAGCTATGTCACTACTCTATCTAGTGAGCAATCATAATATGATCCTTAGGCTAGCAAGAACAACTACACAAGCAAGAGCTAGCTCTCTACACAATATAAGCTAGGAATGTAAATCCAAAGGATCGAGCTCGATATACCAAAGTGTAGAGGAGATGAACCAATCACCGGTGTCGAGGATGAACAATCAATCACACCAAGATGGAGAGCCAATCACCAAGACAAGGACACGTCGATGTGTTGACCGGGAGTTCACTTGTACACCGACAAGTTAGTCTCCGTTGCCAGCCGACCAACACAAGGATGATGTTTGAGCTAGGCGGTGCACTTGCTAGCCTCAACACATCACTCACAAGTGAGGTACCCAAGACACGAGCAATGTATTCCTTGCACTTTGTCTTCCCGACGAGGAGTGCGTGATCCTCTCACAAATCGCCCGGAGGTGGCCAAGAACAATCTCCTTTTCTTGCCAACAACTCTACCAAATCACCAAGCCGGCTAGGAGCGGTGTCTCCAAGAGCAAAAGAAAACTAACCGTCTCACAACGATCCACAAGTGCCTCTAGATGCAAGAACTCGATGCAAATGCACTTGGATCAACTCTTCTCTCAAGAATGAAGCTCACAATCAAGAATGAGAGAGGAGGAGGCTTGTTGCTCAGCTCTAGGAAGTTAGGAGTGATTCAAATGACCAAGAGAGAGAGCAAGAGGCAGCCAAGGGGGTATAAATAGGCCACACCACGAAATGTGGTCGTTGGGGTGAAATCCACGATTTTTCGCAAGGTGATCGACGCCGCCGACGGACTCACCGCTGAGTCCGGCCGATGGATCCCGGCCGACCGACAAACCCCGAAACAACCGCCGACCCCTCGGCCGAGTGCGCGTCCGGCCAGGCGTCCGTTTGCGCGTCCTGGCCGGTCCCCTCGCCGAGACCCCAAATACACCCTTATCGAACCGATCGGAAGCACCGACCGCACCGTCCGGCCGGATCCGCGTGCTTCCGGCCGCTGAGTCCGGCCGCCATCCGAAGCCGCGAAATTCGCCGTTGTGTTGTCGTTCCTTCGCCTTTGCTCCAAACCGACTTCCGTCACTTGATTCTTGTTGCCGACATGTCGAAGAACACCTCGACACCAAGTGTTAGCATTTTCGAAAACATTTTCGACAAGTGCGGAGTTAGCTCTTTAGGTTAGAATGCATGCGTATGAATTTTGAACCTAAAGGCACTGGAGGACCGATATGTACGATAAGTTTCCCCTCTTAATAGTACGACTTATCGATCCTATAATCACTCACACCCTCTATGGTGTCTTGAGTGTAAAATCAAAAAGGCCCTATGGTTATACCTTTGCCTTGGTCTCAATTGAACTCCAAACCCTCCAAGTTGGACGCTTGATCATCTTTTGGATCACCTCGATCCATCCTCCATAATCATCGTGCTCCAAGCTTGACACGACCAATCTCCAATCTAGTCAAACACTTAGCATCGAGAGATTAGTCCTTAGGTGTCACTAATTAGCCAAAACCAAACTAGAGATCTTCACACCTCAACCCCCTCCTCTCCCCCACCTCGCCGTCGCCGGAGTGCGCCGCCAGAGGCCCGCCATGAGCACAAGGAAGGCGGTGTGGCGGGGTTCCTTCCTCCCCCGGCAAGCGGTTTGCGCCCGGCGGCGGGGTTCCTATTTTTAAAAGTTTGTAAAAATATTTTTATGAGATTTCAATATTTTTGTTTGTTTTAGTTTTATCCCAATCTATCTATAGAATCTTTTTTGGGGAATTTTTAGTCAAAGATCTAACATTTTAATAAATAAATCGAATACAATCAAAAAAAATCTTAGCTCCTAGAACAAACACAAAATTTTGGTTTACGCACTTACTCCCTCCGTCCCGCAAAGAAAGTCGCTCTACGGGCTGAGTTGTTGTCCCATAAAGAGAGTCGTTTTAGTTTACACACTTACTCCCCTCCTCCGCTCCTCCCCTGGTAGATCCACCCGTCCTGGTTCCTCGTCTAATCCGATGTGGAGGTGGTCGGCCTTCTCTTCATCTCTACAACGAATCTTGTGCCAAAACGAATAGGGAAGAGAGGAGATAAAGACGCATGCAAGTCACTGTCCCTAGCTTATTGGTGTGTGTGCCCATTCCCAAGACAACGTTCTTTTCGGGGACGGCTCTCTCCCAAAATGTTGGTCATTTTTTTTTTTTTTTGCGCCATAAGTTTGACTTGGTTTTATACAAAATACGTGCATTATTTGTATCCTCAAATAAATTTATTAAAAAACTAGATTCAAAGATCTTTCCAATGATAATAATTATGTATGATAATTATTAATATTTTTTAGTATATAATTTATCAAAGTTGTTTCTTGAAAAGCTTAAACGACAAACTTTTTGGGAGAGAGGGAGTAGATAAGGGCAAGCACAATAGAGGCTACAAGTGGTAGTAGTTCTAGTACAAATAAAGGTGATCCACATAGATGAGAAAATATTAAGATCGCTATTTACACAATGCAAAAAAAGTATTGCTTTTGGCTTGCATATAAACTTTTTTTTTTTCATCATGCCACGCCTTTATTTCCTCTTCCTCTTCTTTTTCAAAGATGGACCAAAGCACATGTAGCTTTTTAAGCCACTATGACAAGAATAAAGACCTATTTTTTTATATCCGATCTTACATGTCACTTGTTTACAAAGCAAAAAAGGCATGCAATGAGGAAGCCCTAAGAGGCACCTGGCGTTTTACACATCCTGCTGTTTCAAAAAGTGGTCGGCGGTACTAAAAAAAAGGCGAAACAACAGGTGGCATAGCCTTGCATTTTTTACACAAAATTTATATTTTTGTATAGAAAACAAAAAAACACAATGTAAAACTAAAAATTTCCTGCCAGCCAATTCAGTGTTTACTGACCCATGAGGCCCTGACCTCAAAATTTACATTAGCAAGCTTCTCGATCAGATCAACGACCTTACCAATAAGTCTAATATCGTCGTACCTACAAACAGTAACATCACAACAACTTCAAAATTGTGGCACATGGAGCTTGAACAAATGCAATGGTAATTTTGTGATCATCATCACGTAAAGTTACAGTTCCTCAACGGGCGATGCTGTTGCTATCCTAAAAAAAGCTGCATCAGCTCCTTGTAATCTTGAGCCCAAAGTTAAACCCTTGGTGCGGGATTCTGCCCACAAGTTGCCTCCAAATTCAGGACTCTGACAGGTCCTCATCTACGCAGGCAATGCTATTTGCTAACTCTGCAGTTAGGTCGGAGCCTCTCCATTTAGTTCACAGGTATGCCGTATGCAGATTTGTCACTCAGTTCTCATCTGCTTCAGGCCAACCAAGCAGATCATTAGGAAATGCAGATGATGAGATGAATGAATGCAAAGCAAATGACCTAGAGATAAGAAACCATGAAACTAAGCATTTTGTTTTCTAGACAATCCACCAGTTGCAATTTAAGGTGTGTCTAAGTTGAATCTGTTGAGTTTGTGTTATAGATAGCGGAATTTTAACGAATGCACCCTAATTTGAAACGATCATGTCCATTGACAGTAATATCATATATTGAATATGTTAGTTACAAATGGGATAATTAACTTCCACTTCCACAGTTATGGTCCTTTGTGGTTAGGAAACAAGCAATAGTCTCACTGATTTTTTTTTAGTCCAAATGGTTAAATTCGCATTTCCACCAACCCATCAATTTTGATCCAGTTTGCTCTCATGCATCTAACAAACCAATAAACAATATACTTACTTGCATCAGGGTCTACATGGACGAAGAAGCTTGCAGCAACTATGAGGTAGCACAAGATGAGCATAAGTCCTTTAAAATAGTTTGATGTGCCTTCCTGGAAAAACATATATAATAAAATGTAAAATACTAGAACTGAAAAATAGCCTGCAAAACAGCTCATGGTACTAACTTCATATACAAAGGGAAATAGAAGGGATGTTGTTTTTTTTTCTGTAAGCATACCTGTAGCATGAATGCCACCACTAGTACAGTTATAAAGAGAGTCGCTGTCTCAAACAGTTGAAAATTCAAATCCATTTCATGCCCCATTATCCAGCCAATTACCACGCAGAATGGAATCTGCAGATCGTGGAAAAAAATAACAGAGGAAATTATTAAAAAAGATGATATCTACTGACTAAAACATGATTTGGCTGATTACAAAGAATTTATAAAAACCAGAGAGCTGGGTAGGTGTATCTGGTGCAGTAATATTATTACCACAAACATGGAGATCTGTGTTGATGACCCTATCGCAACTCCCAATGTAATGTCCTGTCATTATGGGAAAATGAGGCTAAAGATGAATTAACACTGTCAAAACTGCAAAAGGTGGAAAGAAAGGAGTAACAATTACCAATTTGTTTTTCATGGCAAACATAATGGCGCTCGCATGTTCAGCAGCATTCCCCACAATAGGAAGCAGAATAACACTAATAAAGGCCACTGGCAAGTTTAATGATTCAGACGCACCCTGTTACGACATGTTGAAGAAGCATGGTTCAAGAAACAGAAAATTATATCGAGGCAACATAGAGATATAGTTGGTCCTCTTTTCTAGTTATTACTAACAAGAGCGAAAGAGCAGAAGAATGTAATTGTCAGCAAGCACTTCAGTACCTGAATGGCATCAACCAGGTACCCTGAGTACTGAAATCCAAATAGTCAATATAAAAAGCCACCAGATGGCCTCCCATTTTGTTATCTCCTTTTCATCCTCCTCCTCCTCAGTGGCTTCTTCTTCCTGTTGTGGCAAGTAAAAATTCGAATTTGAAGTGAGCATATCACAGAAATGTAATGAAGTATATGAAATGATTATTTTTTATGTTTGATGTTCTCACTTACTAGGATGTAGTTAACTAGTTATAAATGTCCTAGATAAAGATTAACTAAAATATTTCCATTATTGCATTTTGTAAATGGATGTGCCCATGGTAAAGAAAAATCAGGAGAACCAAATATCTTGGTATTCTTTCTTGTTAACTGCATTACATTTATCTTGTGCCCTGCTTTACAGCTTACGTACATCAACCTGATCCAGATTTCTAACAAAGCACAGTTCCCAACAGATATAATCATTTTCTTACAAAGAGAAGTGACCCAGGTTTTTTTGTGCAGTCAATAAACTCATATCCTTATGCATGCATTTTTTGTTTTCCAGTTTCTGATGTGTTGCAAAGATTTAGTGTTAAGCTACTTACATCACCAATTGGGCAGTACATACTGCGGTGGCTCTTTAGTTGAAAAAAATAGATAGCTAGCATAGGCCACAAGCATGATGCAGCTACTAAACCTTGAGAGAGCCACTTCAGATTTTCCATACTGCGCTTCTGAATGTGTGAAGTGAAGCACTGCTGGGAACATAAGGCCTAAGACAGCCATCAACAGTAGCCCTGAGTTTACAACAGCTGATGCCTGTAATTTCAAATACAAGTCCATATAGAAATTACAGTAAGTCTATAATAGAAAAGGTGGTTTAGGAAAAACTAGAATTTGTTAAATATACTACCTTGTTGAAGACCTGGTCCCTGTTAGAATGTACAAGACCACCGGCAAAGAAAGCACAGCCAAGAACCAGCAGCATATTTGACAATATTGATCCTAGTAGTGACTGCTGGACGACTCGAATCATCCCATTTTTCAGTGCATATAATGATATGATCATTTCCGTTGCATTCCCAAATGTAGCATTCAGTAGGCCCCCGACTGCAATTAGATGAAAAGAAAAGAAAAAAGGTCACATCTTTACTAAATACTAAGCAGATGCTAAAGCTAAGATTTGCTTAGAAAAGATAGTACAGCAGCACCATGGGGCCAAAGAACATACCAGTTGGGCCAGTGTAGCAAGCCAGTTGCCTGCACATGAGCCATAAAGTAGCATCCATTAGGACATAGGAAATGTATATAGGACGGGACAATTGAATCTTAATTACTTTTAGCATTAGTAGTAACAATTGGGAACTAAAGTTACCATGTTGTTGACACTTACTCAGTTGCGTATCCCAATCTCTCGGCCAACGGGGTAATGCCGATTAAGCTGAAAAGGAAAACCCAGCCTTGCTGGATGGAGGTCGCATTTAAACAGAAAAGGCAAGGCGTCAGTTTATGATCAAGTAGTGCAACTTGAATGCTGCAGCGGAAGAACAATGAACTTGACTTGACAGTAAACATTGAAACGCGGATAGACAGTGCCGCCGAAAGTAGAAAATGTAGGTGCATCACTTGGTTGCGTATCCCAATCTCGCTCTTACGTGCTTTCCGGAGAGATAGTGGAGCATGATGGCGAGCGGTCCGAAGGGGAGAAGCACGTTGATCTTGGCCTGGAAGATGACGACGCGCACGCTGGTGAGCGCCCTCCGCCACCGGCTCCCGGGCGCGAGCGACTCGGCCACGGCGGCGAGCGAGCCGATGTGCTCGAAGTCCAAGGAGTGCATCTTCCGGGGCGGCGGCGCTGGCGAGCCCGCCGGCGACGCCAGCTCCAGCTCCAGCTCCAGCTCGTCATCCCCTCCGCCGCGTGCGCCTGCTGCTGAAACCCCAGCGCCGGCTTCTCCGCCACCATCATCTGCGACCGACCGCGCCGGCGGATCCAACGCAGAGACGCCGGGCGGGCGGGCTGCCGGGGCCGGGGCTCCCTCCGTCCCAGCCGCAGAGCGGAGGAGCACTGGGGGGGCGAATGAAGGCGGTTCGATCAGGATCGCCGGACCGAGCCAAGGAAAGCTGAGGAGGAGGAAGAGGATGGACAGCGCGATTGGGTTGGGGTTGGGGAAGTGGTGATGGTGATCGAATCTTGCGTTCACGGGAGGGAGGGAGAAGAGAAATGCGGTCGGCGAGGGAGGATGGACGAGGAGACGCCGATGCGCCGGGCACGGCACGACGGCACGAGCACGACGAAGCTGCCTCGGTGCTTCGGGGTGGGGCCCGGGCCGTACGCCAGGTGCGCGGGGCCCGGATCTTGCTGGGCCCACGCATCAGGGCCGAAAGCTGGCCTGCCATGCTCGCGCGGGGGACGTGGCGAGCGGTATGTTCGATGTACTGGGGGCGCGCCGATGATCCAATGATGATGAGCCATTTTATTAAGAGAAAAAGTTCATAAACACATACAAACGACACGAGACATCGCAGCCGGCCGGCACACATCCTAACTACTGGATAGAAAGCTCCTGATGATGATGATGCATCTCAGTTTGGTGGTGTTCCACTAACGGCAGCAGTAACGCAAGCAGTAGATTTGTCACCGAGGAGTATTGTGAAGCTGACAACCAACGAGTAGATTTGTCACCGAGGATACCCACTGTCCAAAATACTGAAAACTTGTTATTCCACACATATCCTATATATATAAAATACTGAGACCACGTTGATCCATGACTAAAATGATCTATGACTCAGGCTCAACTGAACAAAGCCATTACTACTTTTAGTTATTTATATATTATTAAGCGAGGATTGATTGATGATGGGCAGGGGTCATCACATGGGGATGTCACACTAGTGCACATGATTGACGACGATGCCCTGGGAAAAATGGAAGAGAGGAATCGGGGCTAAAAAGTTTGCTGAAATCTATCTCTGATGATGTATGGTTACTGACAAACAATGATATACTAAGTACTTGCAGCTCGTAACAGACGATGATAGATCCAAGCAAAGCACATCCCAAGAAAAACAAAAGAGATGGATAGATGAATAGGGAGTCGTTCCAGGGGCAATTTTCGCGTCGAATAAAAGTCGCGCTGCTTTTGCATTTGACCGTACAAACAACTCACAAGTGGTTAAATGCATCAACTTGTACTCCTTTTATTTTGTCTCACCAAAAAATATGCCTCGGAGATTGGCCAGCATCGGAGCTAGCTGTACGGCTCAAATGGCAAAGCTCAGGCTTCCATCCTGCCGTACCAGTACCACTATGCTGTCCTCCCCCCTGACAGAGTGAGAAGTACTACCACATTATTATAGTATTTACTAGAGTGCGACAAGCACTGGAGCTCGAGTGCACCCTGCCTACATTCATCACCAATCATAAGCATTTGTACTAGCCTTCTTACAGGAAACTGCCTTAGTAGCTCTTATAGCTGAACAGCACCCTTTCATCTCTAAATTATAGTGCAACAAATCAGAAATTATGACTGCAAGATATTGTTTAATTCTGGTTGCAAAATACAGAGTAATTATGGTTGCAAAATGCAACACAATTCAACAAATCCAACAACCGTTTAATGCCACAGGAACCAGACATTTCAGTAATTATGGTTGCAGACAGTACAATGAATCCAACAAATTGCTTGCAGAATAAGCACATCAGTTGAATGCCACCTTGCAATTCACAACACCATCAGGAAGGGTTACAACAGAATAGTTTAGAGTACATAGAGTTTCAGCAAGCTATCCTTGCTCACCAATTCATCATACAAGTACAGAGTTTCCGAAGTTTGAGAACATGTACATCAGGAAACAAAGACAGCTTCCTGTACTGAATGACCTCTATAAATCATTCCCAACATCAAGGGGGCATCCAGGATGAGGATCCAAGATGCAAGGGCTATTGCTTGAATTAGTGGTGATTTGGCAAAAAATGGATCACTAATGGGTCAAATCCAGCCCCGTTTCATGCCCCTTTAATCCACCCGCCAACATCCACAGTTGCCGAAGATTTGTAAACCTGTAACAAAACAACATGCATTTAGCTCATAGAATAAAATTGAACGCGACCATGTAGTAATTCCTCCAACACCATCAGGAAGGGTTGTTTAAGGTTACCACAGCAAGCTATCCTTGGGAATATAAATCACCATATAACTACAGAGTTGTTGAGTTTGTAAATGTAAAAATTAGGAAACACAGACAGCTTCCTGTACTGAATGACCATAATTTTTCATTAATACCATCAAGGGTGCATTGTGGATGGAGAGGATCCTAAGACTTCTAATACCATAGTATTTTTGGACAAAAAAAAGGGAGAATTAAGAAGATGAAAATTTGATAACATTTATTAAATGGAACCATGCATCATAGACATCAATGATGGGTTATCCAAGACAGGAATTGCACAAGAACAGAGGTAAGTTTTGTATAAGATTTGTAAACCTGTAACAAAAAACATGCATTTAGCTCACAGGATTCCAGAAGCATTTATAGTTTTTTAAAATTTATGCCGGTATGATTGTAATAAAATTGCACTACATTTAATTAAATGGAACCATGCAGCATACTCCTATGGGTCCCCAAAATAAACCTATTTTGGGTTTTGAACCACAAATTTGAAAGCGATTTTTTCAAAAAATAGTAAAAAATAAAAAAATCTCCAAATAAATTTGTTAAAAAACTAGATCAAAAGATCTTTCCAATGATACTAATTATGTAATATAAATGCTTTAATCCTATTTTAATATATGATTGCGGTAGATTTTTCTCTTTGCAAAAAAAATGAACTAAAGTCATTTATTTTATGTTCGGAGGGTGTAGACATCAATGATGGGTTAACAAGACAGGATTTTTCAAGAAATTTAATTTTGATTAACTAATTTTAAAAACTAACCAGAAACATCAATGATGGGTAGGACACAGGATTCCAGAAGCATTTCTAGTTTGCAGTTAAGTTTATGCCGGTATGATTGTAATATCAAATGCACTACATTTAATTTAAATGGCATACATGAAATCAAAAGGGGAATTTAAATGACATAGCTAGAATCTATACAGTTGTGCCTGTGAGTCTCTGTAAACTAAAAGCCTGGAGGCAAACTACTCAATTACCTCTGATCTTTTTACTGCTCAACTACCTCCCCTGCAGGAGTGCCAACGGAAGAGGCCCTCGCCAGCACGGCAGTTTGCCCCAAAGCTGTGAAACTAGGAGGCAGCTGGTACAGAGGATAACTCCCCTCAGATTCACCCAGGTAGGCTTTGCCTAGACAGTAGCCCAGAGCACGGGCAACAGGAACAGCTACTGCATTCCCGACTTGAATATACCTATCGCCATCAGAGAAAACACATGTTCAGAGGCAACGATTACAATGCAGCATGATCCTGCTTCTGATTTCAAGAGCTGTAACTGAATGATCATATCTCACTGTTGAAAATTTTCAAGAATAACTAGATCAGGTACAGGCAAACTGAAAAGAGGAACTTACTTCTCCTTGATCGGACCAAACAATCGGTAGTAATCAGGGAAACCCCCTGTAACCTTGCGTTCTCCCGGATAGTCAGGACTCTTGGTTGAGACGGATGCAATATAATCTGTGGACAACATATTCAATCAGGATCATATGCGGACAACACTAACATTAAATACAGTTGCAGTTATTAGCATAAAGGGGTAGTTTGTACTGAAGCTGACCTGGTTGTGAGGCTCTGCTCTGGTTACAACTGTAGGAACTGTCTCGTCCCACCAAAGCCGCCCAAATGGCCTACAACATCGTATGTAAGGAGAAGTAACCAATAACGTAATTTTTTTCAGAGAAAAAAAAGGGGGGAGGGACCGTTTTGCAACTTACTTGGGTGATTTGCCCTTGATGAATGACATTGCATAATCAGGAACCTAGATAGCAAAATATTGTGCAAAATCTTATCATGTCTCAACCATGAATCTTACAGTAGTTGCAGCATCTTACCAGTTATGAGTCTGAATATGTAACATATATGTTGCACTGTCATGGAAACAACAACATGGAATAACACATACCAGTGGTTTTCCAGATGAAAGTTTCACCTTTCGATTTCTGGATCCCACTCAACTACATTGTTTGCTCCAACCTTGACACCCTTTTAGGTCACGGAAGTTGGCTCCCTGTCATAGGAAAGAGTGATGATTGTTTCAGGAGAAACAACAAATGGAAGACACAAATGCTATCCATGCACCAACCTTCTTGACAGGAATTTGTTGGACCCGTTCATTATCATCGTTGTTAAGCCGTAAGGGCTGGTGATCCAAGAGCTTTCCTTCATCTGGACCAGCCTCCTCACCAAAGGACCAATCCAACATGTCTGAAAGAATAAAAAGAGAGAAGTTGCTGCAGTAGTAGCTAAGGACCAAGAAAAAAAAAAAAGGTGGTTCTTATGAAATTCATTGAGAAGCTCAACCAGTAAAGCTCATTGGGCCTTTTACCTTTACGACCAAGTCGAATGTAGCGCTGGAATTCTGTCTTGGGGTTACCACCATACTCCATTACATCATTAGGTTGATGGTTTCCAACCTGAAGAGAAGAGTAAGATATGCACGCACATTGAAAAAATGTATGAACTTGACAAAACACTTGCCTTTGGTAAATCTGAAATTGCATCACCAAGAAGCAAAGCTTTCTTCAGGGATGGTTTTTTTGTCTCGTCATATGCAACAATACATTGCTGCAAACAAATTCAGTTGGTCAACAAATTTAACACATTTCAAAGGATTTCAATGTAGTGATTGCACTTACCAAAAAGGCATTAGGGGCTCCACCACGTACTACAACATCATATGTAGGAAGAGGATACTTAGGGAGCACCTACATTGTCAAATACACCTGATTAGCCAGCAGCCAACAATGCAACATAAATCTAGAAAAGCATATAAAACAAGCAAGGTAAAAAAACAGACCATTGAAGAAAGAGCACCCCAGAGGAACACACGCATCCTGAACTGTGGTAGACCATAGCAGCCTGCTACCATCATTCCAAGGCGTGCTTGGTACTTCATAGCAACTAGGCAGCTCAAAGCATATTTTCCTAGGTAGCCATCAGCAAATTTCAGTATGTCCACAACATTTTCCATGAGAACATACTTGGGCTTCAAGTACGCCACAATATCCATGAAAGTGACCATTTGCTTGTTTTTCTCATCTTTAAGTGGCTCATCACGGTTTCTGAACCGATTAAACCCACTGATACCTTGACAAGGTGGGCCTCCACAGATGACATCAACATCACCCTTTTTGAAAGAATAGATTAGGTAGATATCACCCTAAAAAAAAAAAAAAATAGGGAGCTAAACAAACGGGGAGGAAAACCACACCCAACTAAATACTCACAGGCAGCGGGAGAATTTTTCTTTTGTGGCCTTCTTGTACAAATTCTCTAATTTTCAGTGGGCAGTCACTGGTTTGTGAAACAAGGATTAGAGTGTAAATAGATGTACACGGCAACAAGCAGATGTCATACCAAATACTAACCTCAGGTTATCAATCGGTTCCCATGTATCCTCTTCAGGACCATATCCTTCCCATTGAACCTACAGAAATTAGCATTACAACAAAGTACACAGAAACATCCATTGCTTGAAAAGCTTAGTTTTTTCCAATGTTGACATAGTAACTGAACTTCTTTTCTTGGAATCAAGTACAGATGAACAGATATTGCTTAAGTACCTTAAAGTAGATGCCGTTTTTCCTTCCACTGCCACCATAGCATATCCCAATAAGCTTCTCTACAACATATTCGTCCTTGTCAAGAGGGCTGCCTTCATCCTCTTGATCCTCTGAACTTGCTAAATTCGAGTCCACGTCTTGATGGACATATTTCTCACATAGGACTGCCCATTCCTTAAGGAGGGCAAGAAAGTCATCGGCTTTCTCATTTCGCACCTACATTCAAAGATCCAAAGGAACATTATGAGAGCAGCTGGACAGAACAGAAGGAATCCAAGATGCAGTTTACTATCCATACCTCAGTCTGTGGATGATTGTACTTTAAACTTTGGCACGCAAATCTGTTAAGATCAACAGCCCATCGCTGCAATTATAGCCAGAACAGAAGAATTAGTGCTGAGATCATGGACACATTCTATCCAACAGGTAATGAGCTAGAAGATTACAGTTTCAAGTTTCAAGCCAGAAAGAGCTGCACCCAAGCAAAGACCAGTGGACATGCCCCCACAGCCAGAATACAGGTCAAGAAGGTTTGCTGTCCTCTCTGGCATACTAGATGACGTCTCCATATCCACATCACCATCAGAAATACCCGAAGCGGTTTCACTGCCTGACTGCCCATTTTCTAGATGAAAATAAGTGTCAGGGTTTATAAAAAAACATACACATTTAACAAGTGTCGAAGTTAGTTATTGTAGACTGTTCAAACCAGTTTTAGACTTTTTAGTTACTAAGCACATCTATGCCTGCTTTTCACTTCTTCATAAACTCATTTTAAAAATTGGATGACTGGTAGCCAAAACCAAAAGTTGAGACAGATATGCTGAAGATGGACAGTTCAATTATCCTTTAGTATTTTTGAGCGAATTATTATCCTTCAATATTACTGGAAGATGATTGTGTCCTCTCCTAAAAAGAATGTAATTCACACTTCCCAAGTAGTCAAACAAGTTTAAATTTAACTAAATTTATACAAGAAAAACACTAATATTTATGGTGTCAAATAAGTACACTTTGCATTGATTTTGAAATATGTTTTCATATTAATTGGAGACGTAATTTTTTTTTTCCTATGAACTCAGTCAAACTAAGAAAAGTTTGACTTATCCAAAACCTATAATTGCATCCTTTGGGGGGGGGGGTGTGGGGGTAGAGGGAACATATTTGCATACAAAGATTATAAAAGGCATTAGGGGAACAAAGCTATTTGGTAAGTAGTATCGTCGCACTGATTCAGCAAAGCAAGTAAAATGCATTCAGCTGGTCAACCCAAAAGAAGATGCAAAAGCAATTACCTGACAAAATATTAGCAAACGTAGCATATTCAACAGAATACGACATGTCATAATACAGGTCAGAATTCTGTATTAGCTGAGCCTTATTTTTCAGATCCATCTAAGGCAAATAAAATGCAGTGAGAAACTTTATATGCATAGCAAAATCATAAAGCTTTCAGTAGGTAACTTACATTTGGATCAACATAGACTATCTTAACTTTTGACATGATGCAATCAAGCACATTGTCATTTTTTTCCTTCGAAAGAAAGACGCGTCTAGGGTCATGTTTATGACCATCAACATTAATGGACACCAAAGAATTGATAACCTGCACGATATGTTAGTGTTTTAAAGTTCTTTGTTACTTCTTGACATGAATAGGAATGACAAAGTTCATACGCACCGTGTCCTCTGCGCGAAAAAACCAGCGGCAAGTAAAATAGAGACCCCGATCAGTCCCCTCAAAAATTCAGTAATACGGCCAATATAATCTGCCTCGTTTTCTGCGGCCTAACATAAGCAAAAAGGATTCATAAACTTAAGATCAGTAGCTATTATTAAAGAACATTAAAAAAGATGTGATGTGAGAGCAAAATCATCCGGTGTAGTGACAGACGTTTAAAGCACCCCATTTATGTTACACTCCCTCTAGGCACAGATACTTCACACCATTCCTCACTGGTAATAGACAACGAAAATGAAACAGATCTTGCTCACTTAACAAATATAAATGAAACAAATATGCATGAGCAGAGTGTAAATGAGAGCAGCAGCAGCAGCAGCATTGCAAATAAAGAAGGCAATGAGAGCGATGAACAAGGACCTTGACATAGACGTCATCCCCGAGGCAGTAGATGACGTTGTCCACTTTAGCGCTCCGGTAGTGGCACCTGGCTTTGAGCTCTTCGTCCTCCTCCGGTCTGCTCGCGCCACGAATAAGCAAACAGGGGATTACTCATCTCACAAGTAACAACAGGGGAGCAAACATCCGCATTTGGGATGGAATGAAAAGCAAACCAGAGTAGGGTGGGGTGGAAAAAAAACATACTTCTTTGCGGCGGTGCTGCGCTCGTAGCGCTTGGGCCAGTTGGTGCGCGCCTCGGGAGCGGGGACGGCGCTGCCGACGAACTCCGGCTCGTGGTCGGCGCCAGCGGCGGCGGCGGCGTTCCTTCTCCCCACCCTCTTCTTCCCGGGCGACCCGACCGCCACATCCTCCCGCATGGCCTGCTCATCGGCCTCCGCCTCCTCCTCGCCCATGGCAAGCTCTTCCTCGTCGGGCTCCTCGGCGCACACGTCCTCCTCCTCCACACGCTCCTTCATGTCGGCCTCCACCTTCTTTTTCTTCTTCCTCCCTTCCTCCCCGCCTTGGCGTCGGCTTGGGCTTCTTGCCAGAGGAAGACGACGCCGCCTTGCGGCTGCGCTTGGCAGAGGACGCCGCCGCCGCGACCTCCTCGTCTTCCTCCTGGTGGATCTCCTCGGCTCTGGCGGCGCGCTTCCGGGCAGACACGCGCGTGGGCGCGGCTGGCGACGGGGAACTCGGCGCCATGGCAGAGGCCGCCACCGCTGCTCTCTCTGGATTGGGAGAGGAGGGGGACGAGGGGGGTTTGGCAGGAGGAGAAGTTGGGATGGGAGTGAGGAGTGTAGGAATTGGGGGAGGGATCTGCGAAAAAAAGAGGGGGGAGTGCGAGCGGACAGGAAGCGGCGGTGGGAATTTGAAATCCAAAAGTTCGAGGGAGCGGCGGGAGGCGGGGAGCCTCCAATTTTTACGGCATGGGTGGGGCCCGCTTGCAGACGGGTGAGGTGGGGCCCAACTGGTGAGATTCTGCAGACGGGGCCAAGTTGAAGTTGGGCCCACAGGTAGGCTCATCAGGAGTCTCTCTTTTTTTTTTTTTTTAGAGTCCTCTTGTCCACAACACCCCCCCTTTTTTTTCTCTGGCTCTCTTATATAGTTTATTTAGTTTATTAATTTTATCCTAAGCCGGTTTATCCTAATTTCAGACTTGATGGCGTGAATGCTCGCATTTTCCTTAAATAATTTTAGTATTTAACAATGTCATGTGCTCAAGTAAACGATAAAATGTCCCCTGTCTCAAGATTTTGAAGGTATGATATATGTACACGTGAGTTCATAGTTGTGTGTTTTCTCTACAACAACATAAAAAGAATAAAAAAATTGTCATTTGATGTGGTAAACATTTCGCCTCACCTTCTCCCCACGTGTGATCTGGTTCACCGCACCACCCCTCCTCACGTCGTGCGACAAAAATAGAAACAAGGAGTGATAACCTCCCCATGCAATCTCTCCCTAGTCCCCACCCTAAAAGAAAGGAAACAACAACCATACATGGGTCAATCAACCACAGCAAAAATAGAAACCAGGCGTGATCACCTCACCTCCCCATATGCAATCTCTCCCCACCCTAAAAGAAAGGAAACAACAACCGCACATGCGTCAATCGCCCACGCCACCTCCCCATGCAATCTCAAATGCGCCGCTCGCTCCCAAATCGTACAATCCTCGCGCAATCTACGTCGGTTGCTACGTCTCACGGAAAAGGAATTTGAATTATCGGGTGCTCCTGATCTCCATCATGATGTCATCTCCCTTGAGATTATTCTTTCACGAAAATTTGAGCTGGTGAAGGACCAAGGTGGGGTCGCCCGACTCCATCATGATGTCATCTCCCTCTGCTGCAGTTTTGGCATGATGTTTTTACCTCACATGGAGTAGCTGAAGTTTTGTGGAGGCACCATTCTCTGGTTGGAGACTAGGATATGACCTCTTAGGCCTTCTCCAATGCAACGGCGTGGCGTCGCTGCCCTCTTGTCCAGCTTGGCAATAAAGCTCCATGTCAACAGCCGTGGTTGCCTCGCAGGTGCGCAGAGATGCTTGCAGAGACGTCGACGGCCTCACCTGCAAAAAGCACGGAGCAGCAGCCCAAGCACGCGGTGTAGAAATGAGGCAGCTGTCCTTTTGCAGAAGCTGAGAGAAAGAATAGCACTGACAGAAAGCTGAACCATGGAGTGATGAGCTGTTGGCTTGCATTGTAAAATCAAAAGCACTGCGTGCTGCTTCCGTATGTGTCTCATGCTTCTGGCTGGGGCAGTACGCTGCTAGCTGCCCGCGTTGCGGCTGCCCTTAGGTCACTTCTTTGTCTTTCACTCATCTCCCAAGAGCATCCTATGCCACTACCACCAGCCAAGTCTGTAAGAAAGGTCATATGGATGTTCACGTTCCTTTGATCATCTTTTCCAGTTTCACTTTGCTTTTCTCTTTCACTAATGAAAATTATGAGGAAAGAGTCATTTAAAAGGGGCCCGAAGACCATGATATGAACCGTTCCATCACATCCTTGTCCACTCTTTTAAAGTCAACCTTCCTTCTATGGCCCTGTAAATTTTGGATTTTCCTATTTAACCTCAAAAGTCAATTCAAGCTTGTAAAGACATTTTTTTTTACAATAAACTTGTAAAGATGTTAAGTGAGAGGTAAAAAGTCCATTTTGCCCCTGGACACGAAAGTAATGTTTTGTATCGTGTTTTATAGGTGCTTGTCTTCAGCAGCCAGCACGTCGTGGGGGTTCACTGGTATCACGTCACGGCCACCGCTTGGGCGCTAGCGCCGCACTGAGTTGCTGAGGCCGGTGAGGTGGCGACGCTACTCTCCTCTGCTCAAACTGATAGACACGGCTGCCGTGCCACCCGCTTCCAGGAGAAGTGAGGAAGCGCCCAAAAGACCGTGCAGCCGAGGAGAGACAGGTTCCTTTACGTTTGCCGGTTTGGGCCTTGTTTAGATTGTAACTTTTTGCTTGATGAACAGTAACTCTTTTGTTTGTATTTTTGATAAATATTGTCCAATCGTGAACTAATTAGGTTTAAAGATTTATCTCGTGATTTACAACTAAACTGTGTAATTAGTATTTTTTACTTATATTTCTTCTTTCCATTTATGTGTGTCTAAGAATTGATGTGATGGAGAGAGTGAAAAACTTAACTTTGCAGGTAAAGGCCTTGGTTCCACTTTGCGTCGCGTCTCTCCTCTGGGGTCTGCTGCTTCCGTTCTGTTCCGTTCGTTGCTGGTTGGTTGATTCCCTCCGTGCAAGATCTTGCACCTACTTGTGTGTGTATATTCATTTCTCTTCTACAGCTCAGTTGAGTATTAAAAGTTCACTTAAAGATACCGGTTATATAATGGAGAAACCTAAAAAATGGATCCTAGCCAATAGCCATAGTAAACTTCTACAAATAATTTTTGAAAAGAAAATTACAAACCAGTTCCCATGTATGGAGCTGCGAACTTTAGCATAAGAGAAATAAGAAATATTAAAAATCCATTTAAGAGTGTGGAGCTATGGAAGATGAAAGTTAGCTATGCATACAAACTTGTTACTTTCGCTAATGTGATTAATTACATTCAGAATCTTACAAGAATCCTCTTCTACCTAATTGCAATAACTTCTGAGTAGCTATCGCTTAAAAAGTGTTCAAGTTCATGAAACTAGGCTTGCTGCTTCTCGTGGAACGCTAGGCTAGACATATATAGGGAAACTTTTGGAGCGTTCAAACTCTGCTTATTGAACTTTCAGCAAAGTTTATCGGTGACGGAACAAATGAGCTATTAGAAACCAGGAGTGTTGTAACCATAGGAAAATAACATCCGGACCATAATGCTTTGGTAGCTTGATCATCAGAGCTTGCAACTAATTCAGCCCAATTGTCAGTTTCAAGTGCATTCATTTGCTGCGGCGCAATTATTTTCAACCTGAAAAATAGGAAACCATTTTGAGCCTGAAAAATAGGAAACCGATACATATCAAGTTTATTACTGACGGTTACTGTACACACATGATAACTTGTAGCTCACCTATGAAGCATAAGCCTCTTTGGCTAGGAACGAAGGAACCTCATAAGTGGTTTCTTTGCTCCAGAAAGCTTCACATTAGAATCTTCCCCGTCTTTATTGTGTGTGCTTTCTTGGACCATGTGAACTCTCTTCACAAGCTTTCGCAGTTCCTATTGACAAAATGTTAAAGCAAAGAACCTCAAACATTGAGCCAGAATAAATGCAGTTGACTTTGTTGTTATAGTAAGTTTTGGTGTGCAAGAGCATTCCAAATGCCTCAATACGTGTTCATGAGAAAGTTTATTTTAGAGTAAGTTTATTTTAGAGTTCGATGCAAACACCAAGCTTCAGAACTAGAAGTGTTCATCTTTGACATACTCAAAGCCAGCCAATAGAAGGTTCAAGAAGAAAAGAACACAAGTCTATGCTCTATGGTCTCACTTACCACAGTACCAAGAAATATACAACCAGCATTACATGTAGTTCAATTAATACTACATTGCAATGCAAACACTATTATTACTGGATCCATGCAGAACAATGTTAAAGATCACAATGCTACTAACCATGCTTATCATATGACCATATGGAATCACAGTAACAATGTTGCATAATCTGAAGGGATTAAGGGGGTGAGCAAATGTCAAGGACGTGGAATCCCTGACTCGCCGGACCTCGGCTACGTAACTTCGTAGCCGTCGGCCGTCTTCTCCGGTTGGGGTTATGCCTAACAACCGCAGGCTTAGGAGATTAGAGGTAGGAGAAGGCTTAATTCTTCATTGATTCTGCTAATCACGGGTACACAGGAATATAAGGCCAATGGCCATTACAAATGGAGAGGTCTCCTTGATTTTAGGACTTTCAAAAGACTCTACTTTCTAATCTTAGCCACTTTCCATCAGAGGCTGACCTGCGCCTTGGTCTGTTGCCTGCCTGGCTTGGTCCAGCTCTGAACGCGCCGCCGCGCGTTCTGCTGCATGCCGGACGTCACGCGCTCGCCGGCGTCTAGTGTACGTTTGACCGTACATGACATCTCTCCCGGCCTCGAAAGCCAGCTCGTCCTCGAGCTGGAATGTGGGGAAGCTGGCGCGGAAGTCGTCGAAATCCTCCCATGTCGCCGCCGTCGCCTGCTCACCTTGCCACTGGACGAGGACTTGGCGGACTCCCCTGGACATACGACTCGCCAGGACGCGATCAGGGGCGGACACCGCCGCACCATTCAGCGTGGCCGGTGAGCGGGGGCTCGGTAGGTGGGGCTCCCACAAACTTCTTGATGCACGCCCGTGGAAGGCGTCGTGGATCCTTGCGCGGGAAGTTGGGCCGAACGACCCACGTCGTTTATGATCTCCCTCGGCGGTAGGGCCCCACAGCGGGGCTTGAGCTTGCCGGGTGAGAACGTGGCGGTGATGCCGACGCCGCTGAGGCGGAGCGCCAGTCGCCGACGTGTGACTTGGCGGTGGTGCTGGTCATAGGCGCGCTCCCGGGACTCGAGCTTGGTGGGCCGGTAGCGGGCGTCGTCGAGGAAGCGGCCCGCTCCTCCATCTCTGCGCCACCTGGCGGCACGCGTGCATCGCGCCCGTCTCGTAGGAGCGGATGGTGGGCGGGTCGCCGCGCCACACCGCCCGAACGGCGTCTCCGAGCGAAGGCGATATGCGCGTGTTGTATGCGGTACTTTCGGCCCACGGGAGCCACGGAGCCATTGTCGTGGGCGATCTCGGTGAAGCGGCGAGATACATGGCGATCACCCGGTTGGCAGCCTCCCTCGTGCCGTCGCTTTAGGGGGTGGAAGGCGGAGGACATGAACGACTTTGAGCTTGTCGGCGTCATCGGCTTCCGGTCCGTAGGCCGGCGTGAAGACGGGTCGCGGGGTCCGATACAATGGATCTGCGATACGCCGTAAGCCGGACCACCTCAAATGAAAGAACGCTTGCGCCACCGACTCCGCCGTGTACCGGATGGGCGAGCGGGATGAAATGGCAAGATTTTGGCGAGCGGTCGACCCACCGCGGAGTATGACCGTCTTGCCTTGAGCGCGGCCGCCGATGAAGTCGATGGCGATGTCGACCACACCCCCGGGGAATTGGGAGGGTCAGAGAAGACCAAATTTACGCGCGGTGATCCGACTTGAACTTCGGCACGCGTGCGCAAGCCTTGATGAAGTCCTGCACCACACGACGCATGTTTGGAAAATGAAAATCTCGGCGTGGCGATGCGCAGTGCGGTGAACGCCCTCCATGGCCGTCGTCGTGGACCGCGGCCACAATCTCTGCCGGCGGTGGCGAGGCGGGCGATGTCTGGCGCCCCTCGGGGCGATCATCCGCCCACGGCGGCGACCACGGGGCGGCGCGTGTGCCAGCAGCGCGTATTTCGTCGTAGATGGCGGCGGGGCCGGCTCGGTTGCTTGGGCTGCGCGCGCGGCCGCTCAATGAAGTCGAACACGGGGCGAGATGGCCATCGGTCGCGCCCTCCTCGTGTCCCGGCGGGACCGGGCGTCGGCGACGGTGTTCGTGGCGCGGCGATGCGCACCGACCTCGAGTCGAAGCCTTGACTTGCCAACCCAATGGTGTTGGGGGATCGTGGCAAGTGGCCCCAAGGTCAAGAGGTACTTGAGGCTGAAATGATGCGTCTTGGCGACGAAGTGCGCCCCCACGGTGCGGCCTCCGGTCTTGCGGGCGGACTGGACGAGCCGATGAGCTCGGCGCCAGAGGGGCGCGCGGGGAGCGGTGGCGAGGCGCGATGGACTGGCGAAAAGCGACCGGATGCCCCTCCCGTACCCGGCACCCGCCGAACCCGTGGAGGACGCGTCGCACTCCACCACGAAGGGCTTCTGTTGAAATCGGGCATGGCGAGATCGGTCGCGACGACGTGGCCGCCTTGAGTGCCGTGGAAGGCGGCCATAGCCGCGTCATCGCAAGGCGAAGCCTTCCTTCTTGAGGAGGGCCGTCAAAGGGAAAACCACCGCGCCGTAGTTGTGCGAAGCGGCGGTAGTATCCGGCGAGGCCGAGGAACCCCGGACGGCGCGGACGGAGCGAGGTGGCGGCGGTCGTGGATGGCGACCACCTTGGCCGGGTCCATGGCCACACCCCGGCGGAGATAATGTGGCCGAGGTGCGGCGGCCCGATGGGCGCACGAACAGCACTTGGAGCGCTTGATGAAGAGTTGGTGGCGGCCCCAGAGCTCGTCGAGGGCGGCTCGGAGGTGACGGAGGTGATCGGCCACGTCTTCTTTGTAAATAAGTATGTCATCAAAAAATACCAGGACGAACCCGACGGAGGAAGGGGGCGAGCACGCGTCGCTCATCACCGAACTGGCGTGGCGGGGCGTTGCGAGCCCAAACGCCATGACGAGGAACTCGTGACGGGCCGTCGTGGGTGCGGAAGGCGGTCTTGTGCACGCGTCTCCCGGCCGCATCCGCTTTTTGGTGGTAGCCCGACCGCAGATCAAGCTTGGTGAAAAACTTGGCGCCGTGGAGCTCGTCGAGCAGCTCCTCCACCACCGGGATCGGGAAGGCGTCTTTGATGGTGAGGGCGTTCAAGGCTCTGTAGTCGACGCAGCAGCGCCAGGAGCCATCGGGCTTCTTGACCAGAAGTACCGGCGACGAGAACGGGGGAGTATTTGCGCCGCCACGATCCCCTTGCTCGATCATGGCGTCGCATTGCCGCTCCAACTCGTCCTTGTGGGCAGCCGGGTAGCGATGCGGCGGACGACCACCGGCGGCGGCGTCGGCTCGAGGAGGATGACGGTGATCATGGGGGGCGGGGGGCGGGACCCGAGGGGTAGCGAAGATCCCCCCCAAACGAGTCCGGGAGGGCCTCGGGTGCGGCGTCCCCTCCCCTGTGGTGGCGCGTACCCGCGGGTTCCTTGGCCGGGCGCGCCCTGTCCGAGAGATGGAACGCCCCGGCGGCTGAACGTCATCCGGCGACTTTGCGAGGTCCACAATTGGCCCGAGCGCCCCGAGCCGCGCGTGCGAGGGCGACATCGTACCGCAATGGCATGACGAAGAGATCGGCGGGTAGGGTTCGCCCTCGATGTGGAGCGGCGTTGCGAAGAACGCCGGCGCGGTGATCCGCCACCGTTGGCCCCCATGGCCGTGAGGCGTGGGCGGCGCGGGGATGGGGAGGCCCGATGCGCGCCGCCGCGGAGATAAAATTGTGGGTGCTCCCCGAATCAGGAGCGCCACGAGGGGAGACCGGGCCGGGGGTGACGGCGTGATGCATCGTGTCCGCCGGCGCACCCCGGCGACGGCCCTCAGAGAGAAACGAGGAGCGTCGGCCCCCCCTCCCGCCCCGGGTCCGCCACCTCCCGACCTCGTCGATCTCCACGCCATCCACAAAGAAGATACGCCGCAAAAGCCGATTGTGGCCACGAGAGTACTTTTTCGTTCTGATTAAAGCAAAGGCCTTGGACGACGCCGATCGGCCATCTCCTCGGGCGATAGGCGCCGTTGCCGCGTCCGCTCGGCCTGGGGAGCACCGCCGCCGGTGGCGCAGCGTATGACGGTGCAGCCCTGGGGCGGTAGCGGGTGGGCGATGCGGCGATCTTGGTCGGGGGGGGCGCCCGGCGAAGACCGCGCGCCGCCGGCCGTGCCGCCGCGCTGGACTCGGGCGATCTCCGGTGTTCCACCTCCCGTGAGGGGCTCATCGGGCGCCGAGTGGGGGTGTAGGATCCGCACCGAGTGGTCGGCGGCGGCAAAGAACCGTGTAGAGTTGGACACGCTGCGCCTCCCTCCATTCGGCCGGCGTGGGGTAGGAGTTCGGAACGGTTGGAGTACTCTTCGACCGAGCGGTGCGGCACTCGGTGAGCTCGAAGAAAGGCGCCGGACCGGATGTTCGCCCGGCGCAGTTGAGCCGCTCCTTGAACCGGCGCCATGACGGGGTGCCGTCATCTTCTTGAAGCCGGATGTACCAATGTTGCGCGATGCCCTCGAGATTGTACGAGGCCATCCACACTTGCTCCTCCGCCGAGGTACGATGTTGGCGAAAATATGACTCGCACTTGTTGATGAAGAGGAGCGGATCGGTCTTGCCATCAAACCGCGGAAAATCCCATTTACGGAACGGCGGGCGGTCGGTGTCGCGAGGGCGCTCGAGCATGGCGCCCGGCCGGAGGACGGCGACCGGACTTCTCCATCAACTTGGTGATGTCGTCTTGCATGGCCTTCATCATCTCGACGACGTCGGCGAGGGTTGGCTCGGACATGTTGATGGAGGCGGATGAGTGGGTGGTGGAAGCGGTGGTGATGGTGGTGTGGTGGTGGTGGTGGTTTTTGGTAGCGATGAGGAAGGCGAAGATCGCCCGGACTCGTGATACCAAGTTGTCAGGGCGTGGAATCCACGACTCGCCGGACCTCGGCCACGTAACTCGTGGCCGTCGGGTCGTCTTCTCCGGTTGGGGTTATGCCCCCCAACCGCGAGCTTAGGAGATTAGAGGTAGGAGAAGGCTTAATTCTTCATTGATTCTCGCTAATCACGGGTACAGGGAATATAAGGCCAATGGCCATTACAAATGGAGAGGTCTCCTTGATTTTAGGACTTTCCAAAAGACTCTACTTTCCTAATCTTAGCCACTTTCCATCGAGGCTGACCTGCGCCTTGGTGCATTTGCACGCTGGCTTGGTCCAGCTCTCAACGCGCGCCGCCGCGGCGTTCTTCACCTGCAGCCGCGACGTCACGCTCGCCCGGCGTCTAGTGTACGTTTGACCGTACATGACAGCAAAAGATTTATTGTTGCTTTTAGTTCTGAGAACTGAGATGTTACATCAGAATAAGCATTGTGTTCTTAAACATCCTGAAAATATAGCAACCATCTACAATATAGTATATTAGTATGAAATAACAAAATTCATGTTTCAGTAATTTACTTTCTTACAATTAGTATACTTAACCTGAACTAGGATATAACTTGTTCCTTAACTGTTTCTATAGACCTAACATCAGTTTTGCTCAGTGACTGAGGCTGTTTGTCACAATTTATAGTTACACTTGCTACATTGAATCATGCATGACTCTATTACAAATGATAACACACAATGCCAATAATGTTAGCGACATGCACCAATATGGTTAAATAACAACTAAAGACTTTTAGATATACAACAAGGCTTGAAATTTAGATTAGCAATAGCCAATAAGGACAAAAACAATCACTCAGGCTTAACATGGATTATTATCATGGACCCTTATTAGGAAAAACAGTACCAAATGAGGAATCATGATTCCAGATTAGCTTTCATGGTCGGAAAATATATAACATGTCTGAGTACTTTATTGTTTAGATCCTTAGTTGAGATCTTTGTGATGGTTAAGATGAAACTTCCCTTTAAAGTAACATGCATTATACTTCCATAAAGCAATCAAGGAATAATCAAGTCTCCCCATCCCAGTGTAAGTCTACCCCTCTCAAGAAACATTACTGAAGATCTTTCCATCCATATGAATTGGCTACCTTTTGCACCAAAGTTACCCCAATGTGAACCAGCATTTGAATCACCTATTTTCTTTGTTTCAGCAATAGCTTTCTGTTTGGATAAAGGTCAATTTCATTTCAGTTATCAATTTTCTGTAAGTTTTACGTGAAAGGATGAACATACCAATATAACTGAGGGGCCTGAAGACCTGAACAAAATTCATGCAAGAAATGTAAAACAGGTAAGGACTTCTGCTCTTTGAGCTGGAAGAAACTACGTAATTCCTGATTTATAGAGTGTACTCAATATTTTTCTCATTTTTTTTACCAGAATCTGCCTTTAATACTATACTTCATCTCTCTACTTCAAATAAGACATCAGTATGGGTCAATAAGAGGCATAGAAAAGTGGTGCTAGGAACAATTAGAGAAACATGTTTGGAAAATGTTTTATAACTTTAAGTTGGAGTGGGCCTGCCTATTAGCATTAGGTTATAGCTGAGCTGACCTGGGTCTCAAATAATTACTTCCAGTAAAGCTTTTTCAAGACCTTAGAAGACAAAATTAAGAAAGGATGACACGAGATCAATTAAGCAGCAGCCAAGAAACACCCGGTGCTATGAAAATCAAGTCA
The DNA here is from genome assembly GCA_015847255.1 of Hyparrhenia diplandra. Taxonomy (NCBI): domain Eukaryota; kingdom Viridiplantae; phylum Streptophyta; class Magnoliopsida; order Poales; family Poaceae; genus Hyparrhenia; species Hyparrhenia diplandra. The sequence continues at coordinate 162,343 of JADLZK010013050.1, forward strand.
GCCATTATTATTAACGTATCAATTCACACACTATTGATCTCCTCTGCCAATTCAATGCGGATGAACATTCTGATCAAATTTTCAAATGAAATGTCAAATGTAAGTGCAGACAATACCTGACGATCAAATTCAACACTATGGACAGAGTAAACTTCATTAGTAACTGAAATGTCTTTACAAAGGAGGCCATCAAACCATCTATCTGCAATTTTCATATACTCTTGATCTTGATTGTCCTATTGAAATGAAATGATGAACGGTTAGTGTTTGCTAGGTCTTCATCATTCTAGTTATGTTAACCAAAAAGCTACCTCTTCTTCGTCAGGTGGGTCCTCCACTTCCTCCTCTTCAACCAATGGTGTACCTTCACTGAGTAAGGAATGTAACTTACTCTCATCTCCATCCTTGGAAGCCTGTATTAGAGTATCCATCAATTCTGGTTGCGCATCGCGCAGAAGTCTTCCTGGTCAAAATGTATACAACATAATGAAAAGGTAATATACAACAAATATAGCTCAACAATTATTTACTGGCTCTATTTCTGAAAACCTTACTTCTTTACTACAATTGCATCCATGTATCAACGCATAATAGGTAAATTATGTTATATATCTATAACTCCTATAAAACAAAACCCCACTAACTTATTTCTCTAGCATCTCCTTAAGCCATGTCATCATGAGGGCCCCACATATATCCATGCCTGTACTCCCACCTTGCCATGCAGGTCCAGCCATGGGAGTTTATGATTACTGCTCTCCATCAAATTCCATCGAACAAGTCAGGAAGTCACGTCCCTACCGCTATTACTCATCAGTTATCAAATTGCTTTTCGCCTTCCTGCAATCTCTACTATCAGGCATGTAATAAATACTTAAACATCTACAATCAATAGGCACCACCGTCTCCCTGAATCTCTTCTTTATCTTCTATATATAATACCTGCTTTGGTCCTACGGCTTCCTGCATTACAAGCGAACCAGCTGCAATTTGCTTTACGAAAGGTAATCAGACAATTCTCCAAGTCCCTGATGAGACCATGCGCTACCCAATGCCTCCCGCCTCCGTATGTCCATTCCACAAGCATAGCAGATTGAGTACAATTGAGTCAAATAACATACTGGTAAGTTTTCTACCTAATCCTTATTTGTTTGTTCACAGACTTCCATGAAGCTCCAGTTCCTTCATTGTAAACTTCCATGAAGCTCCAGTTCCTTCATTGTACCAAGTCTTAATGTTGTGTTCTAGACTCTAGACAAAATCTTTGGTATGTGTCATAGGCTGCGCTATCTGCTCTAAAATTTATGTAATCTCTTTACCACTTTTTTTCCTCAGGGATTTATTTACTCAATCACATGGATCTGTTAATCCTATCGCATGCTTCTGTTTTTTACGCTTGGGTATCATAGGATTAAGGATTAGTTTACCTTTATGTAATATATATACTTGCTATATATGTTGTATCTTCTTTTTTCTACTAATGCCACCTGTATACCTATGCCCATTAGGCTGCATTTGGTCACCGATCATCTACAAATTTAATTAAATCGTGGATTTCATATATCACCAATATCTCAGTAGCATAGTTTCTCCATTAAGTACCTCATATAACATTCTTGATCCTTGGGAGTTGAGACCCGTAAGGTTTGTGCATACGCAATTCTCACTAAAGAAGTCACATTGTGTTCATTCATCAAATGGCCACTTAAACTAATCTTAAATTCCCGCGGCAACGCGCGGGTAATTCACCTAGTAATATAAGAATTATAAATACCAAAACCATATTGCCATTGAAGAGCTTAAAAACAGTTATCAACCAATCTCTAAAATGTCATGGATCAACAAATTTCATTACTGAACCAAGCAACCCCTTGAAGATAATTCGGCATAAGAAAATGCTGGTAGTACATGATCAGAGAAAAGAAACAGACCGATGTAATTGAACTGTCTCCTCTTTCCTTCCCGCACATCCGGCCCAAATTTCTGAGAAGCAATGCAAGAATTACACGTGAATGTCCCCAATCCAATACAATCCGGTGATCCACCACAATCTCATCTCGTCGAGGGAGCAAAACGAACGGGTTGTACGAACCTTGACGAGCATGAGCGCATCGAACACCTCGCGCTCCAGCGACGCGGCACTGAGGATGCGCTTGATCTGAGGCGGGGAGAAGTTGGCGAGGTCCATTCCCCACCTCACGGCGCGGCGGGCCTCCCGCTTCAGCTCGTTGCGGCTCTTCTTAAACGACACGGCGGCGCCGGCGTCTGATTCGTCGGTGTCCTCGGCATCGGAGGAGGGCAAGGGGCGGCCTGCGGGTCGGAGGGCGCGCGGGTGGCGGTGGCCAGGTAACGGCGCCGCGAGTGAGGACAGGAGGCGGGCCTCCTTGAGGAAAGAGGAGCGGACGACGTAGCGGCACGGCGGCGGCGGCGGCCGCGTGCACCATGGCGAGGGCGAAGGTTACAGGATTAGTGCTCCACGGCTGGAACTGGAAGACGCAGACAGAGGTTGTTGGGCCAGGAGCCCAGGACCAGGGGAATGGATTTGCACAATCCAAAACCCAAAGGGATCCCAAATGATGGATGGATCTTGTTAGGCTGGGAATTGGTTATCCACCACCGCAACAGATCCTTACCATCAAATCACCCCTCAAAGGTAGTCTTACGTTGCAACGATTGTGTCAGTGTATATGTGTAGGCCCATGAGGCTAGGCCCATGAGGTCCACGACAGCAACTATATTGCCCACCCTTCTAGGGTTTGGAGGAATACACGAGTTTATTCCCCTCTCTAACATGGTATCAAAGTAGGTTTTCTCTCCTCCTCCCGATCCCGCTCCCGATCTCGCCGCCGGTGCCTCCATGGCCGGCTGCCGCCACGGCGCAGCCTCCTCTTGGCGCGCCGCCCTCTCCCTTCCCCTTCCCTCTCCCCTCCTTTACTCCCACGACCAGCGGCGCACAGGTGGTGCGGCGCCCTGCGCCGGTCTGACGGGCGCCCGTAGGGCGCGCGGGCGTGCCTCTCTCGCGCGCGCCTACTGGCTGCCGCGGGGCGGCCGCGGCCGGCGCCGCCGCGCCCGGCCTCCATTGCTCGGTGACACCGCCCGCGGCCCGTCGTCGCCCGGCGCCGTTGCGCCGGCTCCCATCGCGCGGGCCCGGTGGCCCAATCCGCCCGCCGTGGGAGGCCTCGCCCGTGTCGCCGTGCCCAACCCCGTCGTGCATCGGGTCGGGCACCACGCCGCGTTCCTCGCGGCGGGTTACGGCCCCCTCCGCGCGGCGCGGGCACCCCTCCTCCCTGGGGGGGACCCGGCCGCTTTGACGGCCGTGCAGGAGCCGCCTCGGGTTCTTGACCCCTTCACGGCCGCATCCGCCCCTACCTCCTCTACTCCCCGTGCCCCGGCCGAGGTCGCAGCCAGTGGCACCCAAGGGACCGCGAGGGCGCCGTCTTCGGGCCGCTGGGGCGCGCGGCGGCCAAGGGGACGCGTGAGGACGCCCGTCTTCTTCTGGCCGCCGCCCGCACCGCCGGCCAAGGGACGCGTGAGGGCGCCCGTGCCGCCGCCGCCCGGCACCGGGCCGGGCTCGGGCGCCACGCCGGCCGGGCATTTCGCCCGGGCGGCGGCGCTTTGCCCTTTGGCTATTTGTCTTTGCTTGCGCGTCCCACCGCCGGCCAACTCCTCGAACCCGTTTCCCATGCCGTCCCTCCACGCGGGTGGGGCGCGGGCGCGGCTGCGAGCCGTCGCGCCCGGCTGCCGCCCGCCCACGCCCACGGCCGATGCTCTCACCTCCTCCGTGCCGCGCCGCCCTTCGCCCGCCGCCGCCCGACACCGCCGAGGGCGCTTTGCGAGAACGGCGCGGGCGCGGCCATACCCACCGCGAGGCACCCGGGCGCTCGCCGCCACCGGGCCTCCCTGCCTCTCCGGTCGCCGGCGTGCCACCGGGCTGCTGCTGGCCTTCCGCTCCGCCGGGCCCGACTTCGATCTGGCACGGGGGTGGGTCGGCGATATGGCGCAATCCTTCGGCGCCATGGGGTTGCACCACTACAACGCACGAGTGGATCGCCGACTCGGGGCTTCCTTCCACACTACCCCTCATGCCGGCATCCTCTCTTCTCTTCGCCCTCCTCACCCTTCGGTCCCTCTTCGATCATGGTTGGGAATGGGTCTTGTCTTCTTGTCACCTCCGTGGGTTCCGCCTCCGGTCTTTTTCGTCTTCCTTACGTCCTTGTTTCTCCTCGGATCGTCCATAACCTTCTTTCCATCCGCCGAGTTCTCGCCGACAACTCTTGTCCGTTGAGTTCGACTCTACCGGTCTCACGGTGAAGGATTCCGCCTCCGGGCGGCCACTCCTCCTTGTGATAGCTCGGGACCCCTTTACTCCCTTCGCCTTCCCGCTTCCGCTATACCGCCTTCCACTTGGCCGCCCTTGCCACTACTCCTTCTTCCTCTACGGCACCGCCGGCTTTCGGTCACCCCGGCGCGGCGCTTTGGCTCGCCTCGGTCGTAGTGCCCACCTCCCCTTGCACTCGGACTTGATGAGCATCTACGCCATGCGTGCGGTTGGGTCGCCATGTGCGCCTTCCTTTTCCTACTTCTTCTTCGGCGTCGCGCGCATGCCTTTGCTCTTCTTCACCGTGATCCGTGGACTTCTCCTATTCCTAGCATTTCAGGCTATAAGTATTATCCGGTCCTCCTCGATGACTTCTCTCACTACTCTTGGACTTTCCCTTTGCGCGCCAAGTCCGAGACTTTCCACTCTCCTCCACTTCTTTGTGCGGGTGTCCACTCGGTTCGGCCTCACCATCAAGGCCGTCCGGTGTTGATAACAACACCTCCCGCTCCTTCTTTCTCGCTCATGGTGTTCAGCTCCGCATGTCTTGTCCGTACACCTCCTCCCGTAGCGGCAAGGTCGGCGGATGATTCGCACCCACGAACGATGTTATGCGCACTCTCCTTCTCGGGCCTCTACGCCCCCGCGCTCGGGGCGAGAGCCTTCACACCACCACCTACCCGCTTCATAGGCTTCCTTCCACGGCCTCTCCTGCTCCCACTCCACACCACGCCCTCTTCGGTACACCTCCTCACTATGATCACCTCCGTGTCTTCGGTTGTGCTTGTTACCCTAACCTCGCCGCCACTACTCCTCACAAGTTGGCGCCTCGCTCGACACGGTGTGTGTTTCTTGGCTACTCCCCGATCATAAGGTACCGTTGCTACGATCTCACTTCTCGTCGGTGCTTATTTCAAGACGTCGTCTTCGACGAGTCGGATTTCCGTGACTCTACCCCTTCCACGCCCCTTCCCCGATCCCGAGTTGGAGTCCCCTGTTTCACGACCGGCGGTTCAGCCACCGATTCCGTTCACGGCCTTTCTCCACAGTACGAGGTTGCCCCGGCCGCGCCCGCAGCGCGGCCCGACGCCACTCGGCCGGCGCCACGTGCGGCCCGGAGCCACTTTTCATTTGCGCCCGCGCCGCGGTCCGGTGCCGCTTCTTTGCGCCCACAGCGGCGGTGCCCCTGCCGCGCCACGCGCGCCCCGGTGCCCCGCGCTGCGCCCCACGCGCGGCCCCCGAGCCTCGTGTCGTGCCCCTCTTCGCGGGCGGGACCCGGCGTGGCGGCCGGTGCGGGTGTACTCTCGCCGCTTGCCCGCGCGCCGCCGCCACGGCTCCGCTCCCTCCGCCACCGCCTCCACCACCTCCACCGCGGCAGGTCCGTGGTTACCCTATGATCTACCACCGCGAGATCCTTGCCGAGACCCCGTCATACTCACCCGATGGTGACTCGGCAAGCGGCGGGGGTTCTCCGACCCTGCGGCCCTCTCGCCCCCGCAGAGCGGCTCGCCGGCCTCTCCGATACCTTCCCTCTGTGGTCGCGCCGCATTGGTAGATCCCTGGCGGCGGCGGCGCGATGGAAGAGGGAGCATGAGGCTCTTCTTGCCAACCGGACGTGGGACCTTGTGCGCGTCCGTCCGGCAGCAATGTGGTCACAGGCAAGTGGATCCGGACGCATAAGCGTCGGGCCGACGGGCAGTCCGGGCGCTACAAGGCTCCCGGGTACTCCGGAGGCTTCACCCGGCGCCCGAGTTGATTATGATGAGACCTTGTCCCGGTGGTCAAGCCTCGCTCACGGTCACGCTTTGATCCTCTCACTTGCCCTCTCTCGCTCTTGGCAAGTGCATCGGCTAGATGTCAAGAATGCATTTCTTCATGGCACCTTGTCCGAGATCAAGATGGGCGATCGGCCCGGCGGGATTTGTCGATCCGGTCGGCCCGATCCGGGTTTGCGGCTCAACAAGTCACTATATGGTGCGAAGCGGGCTCCTCGTGCTTGGTACTCCCGGGTTGCCACCTACCTTCTCACTTTGGGGTTCAGAGCGGCCAAGTCCGACACATCTTTGTTTGTCTATCGCCATGGGCGAGGCGCTTACTTGCTACTCTATGTTGATGACATTGTCCTCACCGCCTCCATCCTTAGCTGTTTGCTTGGCCGTGTCATATCGACCTTTGCGGCGGGGAGTTTGCCATGAAGGATCTCGGTCCCACTTCACCACTTCACGGGGGTCTTTGTGGAGACTCGTCCCGGGGTTGTTCCTACACCAGCGACAAGGTATGCTCGACATCCTCGGCGGGCTCGGATGACGGCGTGTCGAGCCATGTGCTACTCCGGTTGATACTCGGCGAAGCTCTCTGGCGATGAAGGCGACTGTGGCGGGGATCCCACGCGCCTTCCGAGCTTGGCGGTGCTTTGCGATACCTCACCTTCACCGGGCGACATCGGCGCACGCGAGCGGCGAGGGTCCCGTCTTCACATGCATGATCCCGGGCACCACATCCGGGTGCGATGAAGCGTCTTTCTCCGCTATGTCGGGCACCATTGACTACGGCCCGATGATCCACCGGTCTCCCTCCACCGAGCTCGTCGTCTGCAGCCGACGCCGCATCGGGCGGGTTGTCCGGACACTCGCCGCTCTACCTCCGGATACGCCGTCTTCCTTGGTGGCAACCTCTCGTCTCCCGGTCGTCAAGCGGCGGCCGGTTGTCTCCATTCGGCGAGAGGCGGAGTACCGAGCTGTTGCTACTGTGGTGTGGCGGAGGCCTCCCCCGGCTTCGGCGGCTATTGGCGAGCTTCACGGCCCGTGACCAAGACCACACTTGTCGATTGCCGTCTACCTCTCCACCAACCCCGTTGAAGATCGATCGAAGCATGTGGAGATCGACTTGCACTTTGTCCGAGATTTGGTGGCCATCGGGCGCCTGTTCGGGGTTCTCCATGTACCGACCACCTCGGTTTGACATCTTCACCAAGGGTCCGCCCTCATCGACCTTCTCCGAGTTCCGTTCGGCCTCAACGTCGCGCGGTGGCTAGTTGTGACCGCGGGGGCCCCCGTGTGTGTTGCTTTTCTTTCATGTCCGGTCTTGATCTCCTCGCGCGGAAGTTCGGGCTCGCGGGGAGTGTTAGTGTATATGTGTAGGGCGAGGCTAGGCCCATGAGGCCCATGTATATAACTATATTATTCACCCTTCTAGGGTTTGGAGGAATACACGAGTTTATTCCCTCTCTAACAGATTGCCCAGGTTAAATTAAATTAAATAGAGATGTTCTATGCTATTTGATGCCTCATCAGCAAATTAAAAACCAACATTATTTCTTGCATGTGCAGTTGCCAGTTGTTCATATCGATATCAATCTACTAAATTACTCGAAAACAATATATTCTGACATACTTCAACGATCAATCCAGTCCTTGAACAGAAGCATCATGTACAGGGGCACATTCAGAGCCGCAATAACAACAATCGACTGAATGACACGGAACAGCCGTTGGAGCACCTTCCGTACTCTGGATTTGCTACCGCGGGCCACCTTCCCTCCATCTTCTGATGTCATCTCAGAACCCATGTCGACATGAATAGATGAATCAGGCTCCAATTGGTGTCTTCCTGCTGTTGCCCTTGCAACAACACTCCCACTGCAACGAAGTTGCAAAACCATATCATCATACAATACTACAGTTGAAGGAACGAAATTATTCAACTGTGTCAAGTATCTATAACCATCATCCAAGAAGCACATACCGCCCTGTAGGTCTTGACTCTGAGCTAGCACTTGGGGTCTTTGCCACTGCTTTTTAACGAGGTGCATGGACCCTTCTGCATCAAAAACCATATCATATTCACCGTCTTCCTCGTCATCTTTTTCCTTGGTTCTTGAAAGCAGTTCGGCACCCACCGACCTCATGAAGCTCACGAATGTGTTCATGTATGGAAGAGAACTGAGACCATTTGTTGGCCAAAAGACTAGGAGAAGGATGGTCACTACAAACTGACAGATATACCTGTACAAACAGTTCAAGCAACAATGATGTATAGTTCAATTGTAAATCTTGTCACTAAATAAATACGTATAGAACAGGCAGAAAGTGCTGTAACCATTACCAGACATAAATATGGGTTTGTTTAGGCAGAAAACAAAGGTTCGTCACAACCTCGTGTTCCACATCAGTTGAATTTTGTGGACGCCTTGGGTCCAGAAGATAGCAGCATAAAAGATGGATAGAGATTTCCTTGCTGCCAACTTATAGTCCCCCAACGTATGCTGTAGCATAAAAAGTTCCATTAGAGGCAAAACTTGGAACATGTGGCAACAGAAAGCTGCAATTCTTTTACCTCTGTAACTGGCCCAAAAGCAGTGGAGTGGACGACTGTGCATTGGTCATGATCATGGCCTGAGAGCACAAGGACCTACAGAGGGATTAGCTGGATTAAAATACACGCATATGTTAATCTAAATCTCTTCAAACAGAAGCTTACCGGTTTCAACAAGCTTAGCAAAAGGTCAGAAGTCTCTTTAGTTAGATAATTTTGGTAGCTGCAACAAAACGGTTGCCTTATATCAGTCCATGTCTTTGTCAAAAATAGTTTCTGAGACCATTGGTGAGAAGTGATTTTACAAAAATTGCATCAGGGAAAACCAGACTGTAAAAAACTGAGATACCACTAATCACATAGGCAATTCTTCAAAACAGAACAGGATAGAAAAGTTGAGTCCAAAATTAAATCACAAGTCAAAGCAACAATCATCGTTTACCAAGTCAAATGATAATTATGTGTAAATACAAAATTAACTGAAACATGAAAGCAGCAAAGCAGTAGAGTGTGAGGAAGAACATACGTGATTCCTTGGTGTAAGGCAGCATAAGATACTCTCTGGAATAGATTAAAAACAATCAGCAAGCTATTCATGTGATTGACTGAATTGTTCATATCAGAACTTGTAGAATATTATAAACAAATAAAGTGGAGGATGATCCTACATATTAAAAAAAAAGAATAATTCAGGGCAAAAAAATCCATGCGAACTGTGTTTGCCCTTATGCCCGAAATGTGCATATGCAAGTTTGACGAATTACTTTTCCTAGCACAGAATTAAACATGTTTTTTTGGTAAAAGAATACCTGATTTATAACAGGTGATGAACGATGTGGGCCACAAGGAGAGTTATCAGGTCGGTATAGTGGAATATGTGTTAGTAGAACCTTTGGGTTCGATGCATTACCTTAAAGAGAAGAAAAAAAAGTTAAGAATGAGAGTAAGTGATAGCATCTGTAAATAATTTGTGATCATCTGTATAAGGGCATACCTGGAGATAGAGTTTTAATGAACTCCCAAGAGGGACGACCTTTCTTTGCTTTGTTTAGGTCCTGCTAGAAAGATGGTAAGTTGGTAAGAGTTTTTAGCTGCAGAAAGCAGATGCATCGCAGGGAAAATCGTGGACAACTTGAGATTATTAATCATGAAAAACAATCAAATCTTAGATTCTAAATCTAAAGTATGAATCCAATGTTCGTATGAGGATTATTGATTTCTTTATTGCTGTAATGCACAGGTCGAGGTGAAGAAACGTACCATCAAGTGTTTGGGCATCAACAACAACAAAGTCCACCTTCCTGCAGAAAATTGATAATTTCTTGATCCAAATTCTTTTCATACCGACTGAGCACCTACATGAAAAATGAATAAAATTATACAATGTAATATGTAAATATTTGTCTTCTGAACACTACATAGTTACAGAAATGCAGAAATCATAACTATAATAATTTAGTTGCATATGCATTGATTTTGCTAAGGTATACAATTCATGGACTGTAACTTAATAAATTTGGTAAATTGTAAACTTCAGATTACAATGAGAAGTTTGTTATATGTCCAAACAGCCTCTTTGTAATATGACAAAGCCATGAAGAACCAACCAGCTGAGAGAGAAAAAACAGTGATAGGGTTCGCAGGGTGCTACAGCCTTCAAACATCTCTTTGCAAAGATTAAAAACACACCAAGAGAGACCACTTGCAGCAATTAGCAAAGCAATGATCTAGGCAGGAAATGTTTTTTTTCTTGAAAAACACAGGAGAACTGTGCATCATTATATTAAGAAACAATGGGAAATAACCCATACAAGACACCCGAGGCCAACATAAAGGGCAATCCGCAGGGACACAAACTCACAGCAACTCAAGCCCAAACTCCCCCAAACCCTAAAACCTAAATCGTCTGTCTGTTTCAAGCTCAGAATACATTGCAAAATTCAGTTCTGGCTGCACTTGGTGAAAAAAGTTCAAATCGTGGAAAGGGTGTCACCCAGAGTTTCAGCAACAGGGACCAAGTCTGGGTGGTCCCTAGATGAGAAGAAACTACTTATAATCTTAATGGCAAGGAAGGCTAGCTTTGCGTAGAGACGTGTATGGCTGATAAAATAAAATACCTTTGGAAATAAATAACTGCATGAGATTACAGAAAATAGTAAATGGAAAGCTCGCGAGGGGGCATGGAAACTGTGGTTAATCACCTCAGGATGAACTGAATGAAATGCTGAGTAACCGATATCATGATTGCCTGAAAGGTAGTAGATAGGGATCTGTGGCTTTGTTCTTTGTTCATTCAGGCTGAATATATGTTTAAATCGAAACAATGATTCCTGCCACCTGAAAGGTTTGGAACACAGATTGGGGAAAGAATACAAAGTTAAATGGCGAACAATTTGATCATTATGTCATGAAATAAGTTCTGAGTAATGTTAATGTATATCAATGCAAAAACTGATGAAGGAAACTAACAAAAAAAAAGAAACATAAATAAGATCAATTCACAGAGCAGACATTATTTTGGACCCCAAAATAATGGATAAGAAGCAAGGCTGCTAAAAGGTAAACTACCATCAGTACTGCTACATGACAATAAAACATTTCTTATTATCATTTTGCTTGAGTAGCTCAACCATTGATATAGATAGGAGGTTCATCCCACGATGATGACATGCTGTTCATGTGTATTGTATAATGTATACACATCCAAGTCTTTTGTTGGGTTAAATTAACACTAAGAATGGTCATCAGCGCTTTAGGTTTTCCAGTGTGTAAGATAATTGTTACATAAATACTAGTTATGCCAGTGACTGTGTGTAGGAAGTTAGGAACACATCTATTTGCTGGTAGGAAATATATAAGGTAAAATAGATAGGTGGTTATACAACAAAGATAATATGGAACTGTCGTAAGGATAAATTGCATCTGCCAAAAATGCTGTGTGTTTGCACTCTAATTATTAAGTACTACACATTCCATTTCAAATTGTACCATCTACCTTTCAAGCACACACGATAGTCCCAATCATCACAAGACAACTTAGTATTAGATAGAATATTGATAAGTGAACTTCGTGAACCAATTAAAAGATGAATTAGAAATCAGTATCCGTGCCTTACTCTTCATCGGACATATACGGGCCTCCATCAAAGTGATCACCAAGAAATAAGACCACATCAGGTTTGAATGGCAGTATGGTAGACTGGAAGGACCTTCTCATGTTCAAATCTGTGTAAAACTCAGCAGCTTGTAGACCAACTGAGCTTGATGGAAGACCAAGGGAGGTGCTGTCCATAAGCTGCAAAGGAACACCCTTTTTCAGGAAGGAGCGACATATTCTTTTTGCATGCCATTACTAGTTTAACAGCAGAACTGCCCAAAATAATGCAGGGGAACTCACCTGTGGGTCAGCAACAACAGCAACCTTGACATGGTTATTCTGTCCAAGAAAAGTTGAAATGAGAAATATGATTGTAAGATAACAACGACATTGTGCAAAAATCGTTATTAATTCGCTGGTCGACTGAAATTTAGTTTTAAGGAAATAATATGCTCGTGCAAGATAACAAAGTTTTCATACAAAATTCCTGAATTACTACTCCACTGAAAACTATCATCCCTAGCCTCTCTTACTACTGTGTGCCCAATGAATTGCATAGGACTAGCCATAAAGAGTACAGCATGATTTGTGACGAAGCCAACAAAACAAGTGTAAGCAATATGTTATCAAACTTAACAAGCCTGCAAAAACTGTATTGCAAGCACTGCACAGCCTTAATACGTGAGAATTCAATATACCAGGTAACCTTTTGCCTCGGTGAGATCGAAATGCGTGCCTAAGCAAAGGATGAGCAACTGCTACGCAACCCTAGCTTAATCGACGCGGTGCTAATTTCTGGATCCAGAACAATGACGATTTGGAATCTAAGAAACCCCCTGTGTCAAAAAAAAACCGTCGCACAAATCAGCGAAGCTACGTACTCACCAGTGGCGAGGAGGAGGAGGACGACGAGGAGGGCCACGAGCATGCGAGGTAGGAGGCCCAGTAGGCGCCCATCTCGCCGTAGAGCAGCGCGGCCGCCCACGCCGCGCACAGCAGCAGCGTCAGCCGCGTGGCGCTCTGCATCTCCGCCTCGCCCGCTCTCAACCCCTCCTGCCAGCCGGTAGGGGCGGGTGGCCACCGCGTGCAGCAGCTGGATCCCGGCGGTTGGAGTGGCGTGTCCCCGGCCGGACGCCGGGAGAGTTGAATGCAAGCAGAGGTTTTGGCGGAGTGGGATCTACTGATCGCGGAGCCGAGGCAGGCTCAGGTCGGGTTCGGGTCGATGGTCAGCGCCGGAGCCGAGGCAAGTTGTGGAAACAGACCACCGTCCACGTGTAATCAATCAGATCCAAACGAAATTTTCATAAACATCAGAACATGAAACCTTTTCTTTTGCGAGGGAAGACATAAAAATTAATCCTCCATTTCAAATTCTAAGTTATTATTCTAGATATAGATATATAACTTTTTACCGTATAGATGGAATTTACTCTAGATTTAGTTATATACCAAAAAGATATTTAAATTTAAAACAAAATGTACTCCCTCTGTTTCAAATTATAATTCCTTTTAACTTTTTTTGTTATATCTATTTCGCTCTACATCTAGGTATATAATAATATGTCTAGATACACGAACTAAAAATGGATGAAAAAAAGTCAAAGCGATTTATAATTAAAAACGGAAGAATATCAATCCCTATCCACCTATATACAGTACACATGCTATTTTAAGACTTATATAAATATTAGGATTATGCCCGTGCGTTCTTACGGGGTGTTATATTGCTCACTTGACACTTCCATTCAATAAGATTACATGCTTCCAATAAGATTTGAGACTTGTACTCATTTTAAATTTCGAGTGCTAATCAAGTTCTATCTGAGTCTGATCCTATGCTACGTTCCAAAAAAAAACATGTAATTATAGGAGGCGTGCTAGTCAAGCGATGTCATCTTTAACTAAAGCTTATATAAAAAAAGTATTAGCATTTATGACTCGAACAAATTTATTATGAAAATATATTTCACAACTAATCTAAATGTACTTATTTTTATCTCATAAATGTTTGTACTTTTTCAAATAATTTTAGTCAAATTGCATGTTTTGTGGAGCGAAGGGAGTTTTAAGTTTTTTTAGATTCGATAGAGGTTTTCCCATCCTTTCTTTTAGATTTTGCTCATATTCATTTTAAGTTTTTTTTCCTTCTAAAATAGGGTTTTTTTTTTTTTTTTGTGAATCTTCTAAAAATAGGGTTGGGGTTCTTCATCATGCACATGTATCTTTTTTCCATTGCATGCGATCATGCAAATCTAGTGGGATGAAAATAATAGTTTTCTTTTTTAGCATGCAAAGCTGCCGTGGGTTGTCCTAGCCAAGCATGTGGGGGAGTTCGCTGCGAGGCGAGGAAGCGGGCGAGGGCGACGCGACGTCCCTCCGCCCGGTAGAGTCTATGTTTCGTTCTTTTTAGTAGTAGGATAAAGCATAGCTAGCTCAAAACTTCAATATGGAATCTCTAGAATATCCTTGAACTAGAAACCTAGCTCTCAGCCGCTCCCTCTTCATCGATCTCAAACCCAACAAAATTAGACCTATACTCCCTCCGTTTAGTGCACTTTGGTTTTTTTAGATACATTCTTTTTTGCTATGACATCTAGTTATACGCTACTATGTCTATATGCATAGTAAAAAATGCATCTATGAACGTAAGCGACCTACAATTTGGAGAGGGGAAGTAGTATTTAGTCGGTTTTGTCTTGTTGCGCTTCTCTTGATTTGATGAGATGCACCCACTCCCTTGCCGTTCTCACCTCTGTCGTTGTCGTCTTCCTCATCGACGTACTTGTTGTTGGTTGCTACTAATGCAAAGTACATGCCAAAAATAAATCAGTTATTGTGCTATGTATTGTAGATGTGTCCATCCATGCCTTGGTCTTGGATGTCTCTGCCACTTTGGTGGCCATTGCTTCTATTGTCACCCGCTCATTTGCAACCCGTCAAGTTATTCTCGGCCCGTTCACTGCTTGCTTTCTCAATAAACTAGCCTCCACCTTGTTTTTGGGGTTCATCCATCGACGATCCCAACATCATCCTCGGTTCATCGGAGGTAGCCTTTCTTGATGGCTTCATCGACTATTCAACCGTCGCTCAGCGCAGTATGTCCATCCGAGGGGGTGTTTATTTGATGAAATATTTTGGGTTTCGGTTGTAGCACTTTTTTTATTTGTATTTGGTAATTATTATCAATCATAGATTACGGCGGTGATCTGCTCTTCGACGGCGATGACATCCTCATCAACATAACTCACGGACATGTGTCGCCCGACATTGCTTTGGTGACATGTGTGTGATGAGTCACATCCGTGTTTAAACTAAGCAAGCAAAGATTCGGTGTCGTTGGTGAGAAAAATCGTGGCTCTTGATGCTGAACAAATCGTGGCTCTTGTCTAAAGGTATGATATTTTTACGAGTAAATATTTTTGTTCCAAACAACAAAAAAAAAACACATCAAGGTTATGTACATATATTGATAATATTTGCTAATATTGTAGACAACAATGTCATTATAAAAGAAAGTATAACTTTTAAATTTTTGTAGAGAGTATAAAAAATAGATCTGTAACATCGTTGTCCTTTTTTATTAACGAGTTCGTTTGTGAATGGTGTAGCAAACTCTGACAACGTCAAAAGTAGCACCTATACAAATTTAAGTTGTTGCAATCGTTGTAGTTGTGCAACAAGTTGAAGGAAACAAATCAAAATTTGATAGTTTCTTTTCTCCCGTTACAACGCACGGTCGTTTTCGCTTAGTCTATACCTACTAATAAAAGCGAAAATTTTTGGTGCCCCACTTTGGTTCACCCTTCTAGAAGCGTCCAGCATTACCGCGAGGGCTGATTGGACTTTGTAATAAAAAGGGAAAGTTTACGTCGGAAACATGCGCATTACTCCTTGGTAAAGGAAGTTGTTTTAAACAAGGTTTGGGTCAAATATTAGGAATATAAAGCGCCAATAAATTTTAATTTGTTGAGTTTGTAAATGTAAAAAGTATATGAATATGGTTGTCTTAAAAAATATTTTCATAAAAATATACATATATCATATTTCCATAAATATTTTTATAATAACAAGATGTTAAAAAATTGTGTTTTGGAGACGTGTGTCATTTGTCTAAACTATTTCTTTTACAGGAGTAGCATTTTTTCTGTCGCTCCACAAGCGTCACGACAAGCGAGCGTCCGTGACGAGCTTCCTCCACCACTTTCCGAGCTTCCTCCACCACTTTTCCACTCTGCCGCCGTTTGCGTTCGGGGCTGGCCGGGACGTCGTTGGAGTTCACCAACAAGCCCGGGCTCACGCCACGGCGTCACCGGTGGCGAGAGGCGGAGGCGGTGTCGAGGGCGCGTCTACCGTCGGGTCGTCGGCCGTGGGCAGGGAAGGGCGAGACAAGATCGAGGCGCATGTGAAGAAGGAAGAGAAGGGGGATCTTGGACCATCTTAGGCAACGCCGAAGAGACAATGCGGAGGGCCATGACCAAGTCGTTCGGGAGTGCAACGGCACGGTCTTTGTCGGCCGATTTGGAAGGACATTGGCTCCAAGAAGATCGAGCCCACCCCGTCGGAAGGCATGGATCTGCGCGCCAAGTGGGAGTATTGAGAGAGAATTCGTCATGCAACACTTATGCTCTATTTGGGTTTATTGGCCCAGGTGTCAAGAGGCATAGATACAACGAGCTAGCATGATTCCCGTGGTGCGAGCTCATCGTGTTGATGGCGCTGCACGGGAGCATATCGCGCGACCGGAAGGAGCTTCGGCAAAGGGCGGCGAGTTCATCACTCACCACCACCGGGCCGACGCGGGTCACCGCCCACCAGAGCGCGGGTGGTGCGTCCGACCGCTGCGCCGTAGCGCAGGCGGATATGTTTGTTTTGAAAAAAAAAGAACAATACGTTTTTCCCCTAAAATTCTTACATTTGTATTGGGCATTTATTATCGAAAGATTTCTATTCTACACAAATGCCACACATATTTAATAAAAATAGTTCAATTTAGCAAAAAATTATGTTACTCGGTTGGAAACAACAAGACAAATAGATAGATTATAAAGTTGAAAATGTATTATTATTATATTACGGGCATATTTCCTAGTAATATAAATAATGCAAAGAAATATAGAGAGTAAAATCGAAAGTGGTCGCCATACATGTCGGCGATGCGAAAAGGTGGATGAGGGCGCGTTAGCGGCGCCGACAATCCTAACGACCCACCCGACAAGCGATCCACCCGGTCCGTTCAGTGCGGGCAATCCTTGCGCGGCGGCCGAGGAACTTGCGTGGGACGCACGACGCGAAGACACCGTCGAGGGCACGGGGATTCCTTTTCAGGCTTTCCCACACGAGGCCACGGCCCCCGATCTCTCTCCCTTAACATAGCTCATCCTTCGCCTCCTTTCCTAGTCTTCGCTCATCTCGGTCTCGTGCCACCACAGCCCGGATCCCAAATCCCTCTCCTCCATTTGGCCTTGGCGATCCCTCCCCGGGCTTCAAGGTGCGGCAATCCTCCCTTCCCCTTCCCTCCTCCTCTCCCTCCTCTCTCTCCCTCCTCCGATCCTCGCTCCGCTATCGATCGGTTCGTAGTTGATCGCTATGATTACTAGGGTTAGTTAGATATGTTCATGCTTTTGGGGTTTTTCGTATATGAGGCCGTCCTCATGATAGGGTTAGCTAGATTTGTTGCTTTTTTTTTCTTCATGATTTAACGGGTAATTTCTTAATGTTCGCTAGATCATTTCGTGCTTTTCTTCAACCTTGTAGGTTTCTCGCTTTTGTATACGTTATCAATCTATCTTTGGTGTTTGCTAGTCGGATCACGTTCGCTTTTTGTATCACATTATTACCCAATACATGGATGCGTGGGGGTGTTAGCTAGGTCGGATCCGTCCGATTTTTTTTTTTTTTTTTGGATAGAATACAAGGTTTAGTTTTAGTCCGATTCAGATTTTTAGCGTAGATCGGGGATAAAATCTTCGAACTCTTTTTTGGGTGCTTGTGTAACATTATATCTTCATAATTAAGATGTGAGAATGAATAAATGCTAAATAGTTCATGCTCCTTTCTCTATGACGTGGTAGCTTTTACCACAACATGCAACATCCTTAATTGGCTAGATATGCATGAATAGATGAAGATAAATACTGCTATTGTTTGATGATTACGTACACCTGATGATCATATATGCTTTTGTTACATGTTTTGATATATTTCGATGAAGTGTTCTTTGTTTATTGATATACCTAAATCTTTTGCTACGTTTTATGATTCTTTACCATACATGATGATCATTCATGTTCTTTTTATTTGTGTTGAGAGTTTATTGATCTTGTAAATCTGGAGATAAGATAGACTTGACCTCTTAGGATCAATCTGCATATGTGTTCTATTTACGCCTTCGTTTCATCGGTCTATTGCTAGGTACTTACATGTGTTACCGGGGGGTGTTAGATAGGTCGAGATCCGTCAGATTTTCTTTTTGATAGAATACAAGGTTTAGTTTTAGTCGATTCGGATTTTGTTTGTAGATCGGGGATAATATCTTTTGAACTTTGTTTTGGGTGCTTGTGTAACATATATCTTCAAATTAAGATGTGAGAATGAATAAATGCTAAATAGTTGTCCTCCCATAAGTACTACTTTGTGTTACACGGTTATTCTTACGTATATGCGGATCTTCAACCCATAAGTTGTCCACCCTCGCCCTATTCCCCAATCATATCGCCATTCCTTTCAAGGTACAACGACTCTACATAATTAAGGCGATGGATGACTAAATGTTAGATAGTTCATAGATATGATTATCTATGCTTTTGATATATATTTGGATGAAGTCTTTGTTGTTCATTGATATACACGTGTGATGAACACACATGACCCATGGTTTGTGTTACCTAGATACTTACCACGGTAAATATTATTCAATGGTGTTCTTAAGTTCGTCACCTTATTTGATTTTGTTAGGATGTCTTGGTTAATTTTTAATGGCGATATGTTGATGTTTGATTCTAAATTGTTTGGATAGGGGTTGTACATACATGTTTCTATTTCTCTATGATCTTTGTAGTTCTTTACATGCCTCTTTGTTTTTAGCTAGCTATAGTTGTACACCCTCCGTTCCAAATTAAAAGTTTCGTTGACTTTTTTGGTTCATCCATATTTTGCTATGTGTGTGGACATTATTATATCTAGACTAGATGCATAGCAAAATGGATGTACCAAAAGGTCAAACAAACTTATAATTTGGAGCGAGAGGGGTACATATATGCGCTACATTTTATGATTTTTACCATACTTGATCATCATTATGCTCTTGTTATGTTCTTTTGTTGCTTCATCTCATCGGTCTATTACTTGGTACTACTTGTGTTATAAGTTTATTCTTTTTGTAGATCTGCGGATCTTCAACGGCTAAGTTGTCCATGTTTGCCTCATTCAATAGTTACATTGTCATTCCCTTCAAGGTACGGTGACTCCGCATAATTAAGATTATAGATGAATAAATGCTTAGATAGTTGATAGATATATCTTTGTTGATTCTCATTGGCGTGGTAGCTTTTACCACAGCGTGCATCCTCCTTGATTGGCTAGATATGCATGCAAGTAGATGAAGGTATTTGATGATTCTTCTATATACACGATTATCATGTATGCTTTTGTTATGTGTTCGATATTTTTGGATGTAGTCTTTCTTTGTTCATTGATAATACACGTGTGATGAACACACATGACCCATGGTTTGGGTTACCTAGATAGGGGTTCATGTTTCTATTTCTCTACGTTGTTGTAGTTCTTTACATGCCCTCTTGTTTCTTAGCTATCTATAGTTGTACTCCCTCCGTTCCAAATTAAAAGTTGCTTTGACTTTTTTTGGTTCATCCATTTTGCTATGTATCTAGACATATCTAGATGCATAGCAAAATGGATGTATAAACAAAGTCAAGCGACTTAATTTGGGCGGAGGGGAGTACATATATATTGCTATGTTTTATGATTCTTTACCATACTTGATCATCATTCATGCTCTTGTTATTTGTTTTTAGAGTTCATTGATACATGAGATAAACTTGACTTTGTTAGGATCAATGCGCATATGTTCTATTTTTGCTTCGTTTCATCGGTCTATTGCTTGGTACTCATTATCGGGTTATTCTTACGTACACTAGAAAATCAAAAGCGCCCTTCGTAAGCCCTACAATGTATTGAAGAAAAGCTAAGTTCATACTCAACATCACGTAACTTTATAATTAGAATGGTAAGGCTAAGATGTAAAGTACATACATTGCTATTTATACACATTGTTATTTCAATTCGGCATCGGTACCTACCCTTATGGCTGAAAGGTCCTAAGTGGCTAGAGGGGGTGTGAATAGCCTAATAAAATTTCTACAAAAACACTAGAGCAACTTGTTAGTAAATAACAAAGCGTAAATGCGTTTGCTCTAAAAGCTCTACTTGTCGGCAAACCTCCTATTGACAATTCTAGTTGCTATAGTCTCTAATTCACACACAAGGGCTAAGTCACTACTTTACCACTAGGTGAACAAGCTAATTACTCTAGCAACTAAGCAAGTCTACTCAAACTACACTAGCACAAGATATATGAAAGTAATGCAAGTGTGTAGAGGTGATATACCACAATGTCGAGGCTAGTCAATCCAATCACCAAGAATGAATCAATGTGATAACCAAATTGAAGCCAATCACCAAGAGACTAGTGGAGACACACGATTTAACCGAGAAGTTCACTTGAGCACCCTCAAGCTAATCTCCGTTGTGCCGACCTTCTCACGTGTGGGGTCGAGGTGGAGCTCACTCCAAGCCAAATGCCTTTAGGCTTCTAAGACCCAATGCAAATGAGAGGTACCCAAGACACGAGCAATAGATTACTCACACTTTATCTTCCCGGGGAGTGTGTGACCCTCTCACAAATCCGGAGGTGGCCAAGAACATACACCTTCTCTTTGCCAGCGACTCCACCAATCACCAAACCGGCTAGGAGTGGTGCTCTCAAAACAACAAAGAAAACCACTTAGGCTCTAGCGATCCACAAGTGCCACTAGATGCAAAAGATCAAAGCAAGTGCACTTGAATCACCTCAACTCACTAGAATGAATGCTCTCAAGCAAAGAGGTGAGGAGGAGGATGAGTGCTCGACTCTAGAGGTGTTAGGATTGATTCAAAATAACCAAGAGAACTCCTAGAGCGGCCAAAGGGGTATAAATACCCCCACCACCGAAATGTGGCCGTTGGGGTGCAAATCACGCACAAAATCCTTTTGGCCGGGACTTGCGGCCGGACTCACCGGTGGAGTGGGTCGGTGGGTCCCGGTCACATGGCTAACCCAACTGAACGGCCCGGGCTGCTGGCGGGTCGGTCCAGCCAGCGTCCGTCGGTGTGCCGGTGACCGGCCGGGAAGCTTCCGGTCGATGCGTCGTCCGTCGGCCCTCGGCCGAACCACAGAAAACATGCTCTGCGCGGACGCGGGGCGTCCGGTCCGAAAACGCGTCGTCCGAAAGCGTCGCGTCCGGTCGGCCATCCGCGTCCGGTCGGCCGAAGCTGCGAAATTTACAATCGTTCCTTCGCGCCTTTGCTCCAACATGCTATCCACCAAGTGTACCAACTTGAGAACAAGGACTAGCATGTTTTACCACCCGATGCATCCGGCAGCAATAGAAAATAGGCGTTTCATTTTTCTCCAAAGCGGCGAAGGCGAGGGGAACCATCACCCGCCAACCACGCAAATGATATCATCAAATGTGCCAACACCACCACCATGTGTACATCACAATGTGCTCGTGTGTTAGCATTTTCACAATCAATTTCGAAGGTTGGGTTAGCTCTCTAGGTTAGAATGCATGCAAATGATTTTGAACCTAGAGGCACATGAGGACCGATATATGCGATAGTTTTCCCTCTTTATAGTGCGGCTTATCGATCCTATAATCACTCACACCCTCTATGGTGTCATGAGTGTAAAAAATCAAAATGGCCCTATGGATATACCTTTGCCTCGAGCCCATTTTGATCCACCATCCACTCAAGTCATGCACTTGATCATCATTTGAATCATCTCGATCCATCCACCATGACCACCATGCATCGTCCTTGGCTTGACCAATCTCCAACTAACACAACACTTAGCATAGAGAGATTAGTCCCTAAGGATGTCATCAATTAGCCAAAAACCAATCTAGAGATCTTGAAACCAATATTTACTAAGCCTTTCACATCAAATTCAACTAACTATATGTGCAAATAAATTTGTAATGACATTTTATTACCGCTTTTAACCTATCCTAAGCCCTTCAACATCATTTTGAACCTCTGAATTTAGAACCACAATGTCCAAATCGATGAACCGTAACTATGAAGCTGGTTTCAATAACCATACCATCCAAGCTTTTAAGGTCTAAATGGCACTAACGGGGAAGAAGGAAGCAAAATGTGTGCAAAAGCTGGATATCTCCATGAGGGGAAAGGCACATCTTCTAGAATTGTTCTTTTGCATGTTTATAAACACCAAGATATTTCTTGTGAACCATACGCTCCGGTGTCCCCGTTAGACACATATGCATGGACATTATCGGTCGTCAAAAGCCCTTTATACTATAGGCAATATGTTTTGCACCACATGTAAATATAAATTTCTAGTAGATTATAAAACTTATATTAGAAACATTATTTCATGTTTCTTAGCAATCGATTTACCTCACCTCGGTTGATGGACTCCTTTCACAAAAATGAAAGAGCAAGTTGTTAACTTCAAGATGACATAGCTAGCATAGGTCGAAAGTCGTAAGCGAGAAAAATACCAAATTTCACCAATAAAGTTGGTTAAGTTATCAAATTTATGGGATAAGCATTTTCCTTCATGTACCATATAAGGATTATAAAAGTCTACACAAACAATTGTGAACCTAAGCGGTATTGAAATTGAGATAATGTGTTTAATCTACTGGGTACTTGGAGCTGAATTTCTCTCTCTAAAAACAAGAATATGTGCTTTCTTCTCCAACTGCATGTAGTAGCGTCTAAAAGTCTCATTGATTCCGGCTCGAAGTCTAGAGCGGAGAGTAAACAACAATTCGATTCAAGCCTATTTTCTTTCATACAGTTGAAAAATCTCTTACTCCCTATATTGATTTAATGCATATACTCTATTTGAACACCAAAAAGCGGTTCAAGACCACCCCTGTATTAAAAATCATGGATAAACAAAAATTATTTGTCAAAGCGGCATGCTTGTGCATAAACACCCAAAAGAATGGAAATTCTCCCCAAGAGACATCTTATTCCAAGAAAAGTGCGACATCACGATTCGTTCAAATTGTATCCCAAAATTACAGTTACCTTCTTTTTCATCTTATTCTTCATATCCAGATGAGCATTCTAAAAAACAAAGAAATCACACCCAAAAATTGGAAAATGATTTATATATCTTGACGACAAATTTGTAGCATACCTCAAGAACGTTTTGGTGGTAGAATTGGCCATCTCAAGCTTCAAAGTATTTGATGTATCACTCCATCTTAAATACATACGGATCCTAATAACCAAATTAGACATATCAAATAACACTTTGGGATTAACCGGAGGAAATATCTAGAAGTAAGTCACATTAAAAGCATAAAGAAAGGATGAGCACATACCGCTTCGTGTAGGTCTTTGTCGGTGATGTAGCAAAAATCCTTCATGTTTGGTTGGAACTCAATTTCTTTAACTAATCAAAGGAATGTCCATGCGGCTTGGGAATATCCATGCAAGCGCCTTTATAGAAGCGGTAGGAGCTGTTCTTCTAGGACTTGAAGGGCGTCTTGAGCTACATGTCATCCTCATCATTGGCGGGGGGGCCGGAGGTAAGCCATGCTTAGGTCATGAGGAAGCTTGGGAAGCAGGATCCATCGTCGTGCGCCTCGTTGAGCCAGCTCACGGCCGCCGAAAGCACCACCGCCGCGCGGATCTATGGGCGAGCCAACAAAAGAAAGAGATAAGCTTATGGAAGAGAAGGGCCATGCGGGTGGCGAGGGTCGCGGAGGAGACCACATTGCACACCGCGGATTCGACGGCGGCCACCACCAAAGATGCGATGCCTCGTGGGGACCTCGTCGCGAGCGAAAGCCGGGTAGGCCAATCGGACCCGCTGCCGCCAGCCTGACCGCCGCCATCGAGGCGCCAACGGGCATCATGAGGAATTCTTCGACGTGGCGCCGCTACTCTATAGGTGAAATTGCATAGGGGGAGAAGCTAGACGTCTCCATCGCTGATCTGCCGAGGGAGGGGCGACGAAGCTATGGCTGGATAATACAGGGGTGACCGGCAAAGGCGGTGTAGAGAGAGAAAGAAAAGAGAGGAATGAGGAGGGGTTCTGTGTTCGCGGCCGCGCTGGGCCGTTCGCGATCCGGGTTTAATTTAAAAAGAATCTAGCGTGAAGAATAAAATTACAAAGGGGTCTTATATGAAAATTATCTAAAAGGAAATGTAATAAACTAAGGACGAATTTGGAGGGTAGGATATTTTATGAAAAGATAGAGGGACTTTATGCAAAAAGCGGCAAAAGAACAACGCGTCGCGTCACGTGGTGAAGCCACGAAGTCCGAGAGACTTTTTAATAACCCCGTGGCGGATCTTCAGCGGCTAAGTTATCCCACACTTGCCTCATTCACCAATCACATTGTCATTTACATTTCAAGGTACAACGACTCTACATAATTAAGATGATAGATGAATAAATGCTTAGATAGTTGATATTTGTGTTGAGAGTTTATGGATCTGTAGTACTACCGATGAGATAAAGCGACACACACACATACATACGCGCACAACAAAACATCGGTTCACCGGTTGCTTGTTGTGATTAAGCTGGAAGAATGGTTAAGAGTCATCCTTGCCCGTGCTCATGCGATTTGTTGGGGGGAGGGGTTAGGTTTGCGAGGGGTGCTTTTGGGCTGTTTATAGATGAGGCTATTGTAATGATTTGCGGTACTTGCCTAGGGTTAGCTAGGTTACGCTCATGCTTTTTGTTCCTTCATGATGGCGTAGCTCTCGCTTTTTAGCCGATTCAACTTTCGGCCGTGCATCTATGGTTTTGTTCCATGGTGTTATCTAGGTTTTGTGCGCCCGATTTGTTTGAGTGATTTTTGTTAGCTAAGCTTCCGGGTTTGGTTGTAGTCAACTTTTGAGGTTATTAATTAATTGAATCGCAGGCATGTGATAGCTTTTATCTGCGGCTTGCTTGGAGGAAGATCATTGCTTAGATAATTGTAGATATATTTTGCCATTTCTATATGATGTGATAGGTTTTACTACAACTTGTTTGAGCTTATTGGAAAGGAGACAAGATCGAAAGAGGAACAGAGCAATGGCGGTGGTAACCATCGTACGGCCAAGGAAATATGCGAGCCATGGTCATGGTGTTTATTTATGACCTTTATTTGTTCTGAAAGTAGTATTATGAGTTCGGCCTGTTTTTTCTTATGTTGTGAGGTTTTTTATTTTGCGCTGGCGTGGATTTGATCTCCACCGCTATAATGGTCCTCCGGCAAAGTAGCTTATGCTCTTGATCATACCGGGCATAACCATGCCAACGACCCTCAAGTCCGCTACGCTTTAAGCCGATGAAGCGGTGCCATGTATGCAAACGATAACCCTGGCGATCATGACCCACGCAGGAGTATGAAAGGGTGGTGGTGGTTCAACATGTATATCATGGTTGGGAAATGGCGGTGGAAGTGCAAGAAGAAGGTGGGTGGCTTGGGGCTCACAGGGGCTCATGGTGATGAAAGAAGGACTCCACGTAAAAGAAGGCACAACTCTTAAGGTCAATGACAACATATCTCTCCCAGTTTTCGGATAAATGGTGATGAAAGGTTCGGACGCCTAAGAAAAATCAAATTCACTTTAATCCCCATGGAAGTCACTTAAACGCCATCGTCGTTGAGATGTGACTAGACACACTTAATAGGCCCGACCTCATGCTAGAACTTGAGGCTTTGGTTGTTGGTTGACTCTTTTGTTTGTTCCGACCGATATTTAGATTCATAGTTTATACATATATATTATATGCAATGACAATGGTGATATTGTGAGGGATGATAAAATAATCGAGCATGCGACACAATATTATATAAACTTGTTTGGATCTAACAACATATTCAAGCTCTTCATGGACCCTAATTGTTGGGCACCTACTTTGAGAAGATCACCGTAAGTGGAACCGAAGTTGATTAAACCAATGATAGAGAAGAGAGAGTTTAGTTGTGTTGTTGTATTAGAATATCCCAAAGGGCAATATATAATACTCGAGGGAAGTCTCTAGACTACAACAAGACATCAAAACCATCCTACCCCCCCTGCATAATAATACATATTACACTTCTACACTTAACACCCTTAAAATCACCTCCTTAAATTCAATCCTTATAATACTAACGATCTTTCACAAGGTTACACACGAGAAAACCTGAACCTTGGCATGAAGGGTGAATATAAAATTCTAGAAACAAATATCCAAGTGAACAAGCTCAGGTTTAGAATGAAAATTGCATCGCCACTACTCAACCAACCCCAATTTTCTTTCAAACTAACCAACTACAAGGGAAAGGATAATGCACCAAATTAAAAGAGGCTACACAAGTTAGGGTGCAATGTCTCGAGAATGGTTCTGTCAGGGTTCTCTAATTTAAATGGGTCCTTAATTCCAAGCCCCCACTTTAAATAGGTCCTTAACTGCATTTAAATAGGTATGCAGAAAAAAAAATTAAATACCAAGCTTAATAAATATAGGATAGAACGTCTTATAGTGATGATTTGGATCATGTAGTCGGGTTATTAATATCATAGTAGCCAACCGTGAAGTTTGGGGTTAATCACCTATTGGGTTATAATTTGCATGATACCGATTTCCTTCCCACGACCGAAACTCGACTGGACAAACATTGGATCTCCTCCTACGTCTATGCTCTACAACTCCTATTAGCGTGGGTCCTATCTCTTGGGGTTTTGTTTGGGTGCCGATGTTTGAAAAAGAAAAGAGGGGTGAGTACAAAAGTACTCAACAAGTCCAAACCGGGGTTTATGTTGGGGTTATTATTAAAGGTTTTGGGCCATAGCGAGTCTCTAAAACTGCTCCTACTAGTTCCGGTTAGCTCCTACCGTGGTCGCCGCCGATACAAGGCATAAACAGGGATAACAAAATTAACATAAAGATAAATTAGGTGAAATCTAATCATAGAGGATCCGGTCCTAGCATGACCCAATTCCAAGGACGTGGTTATTCGAATAGATTTAATAAAACTCTACTGAGGTTGTACAATCTCCACACGATGGATAGCTCTCTTTCCGTGATTAGTGGTCTGAAAAGATCCAACGAGACCTCATGCCCGCTTGGATGCCTCCTAGATTTATTAGGCAAGTCTCACTTAGAAGATCACACAACATCCCAACGGGAAGATCACCTAGCATCCCAATAATTCATAATAATTCATATATATATACTCATTCTCAATTGCTTAACATGGAAGATCACCTAGCATCCACGCCAACCCGACCACGTAAGATCACCTAGCATCGTGTCAACTCCCAATATACCTCAGGCCTCCTAGATATTAAATATACATCAATCTCGGGGTGGGGTGTGAGAGTCCGCCGCCCCATCCGGACGTGTGGCGGTATGGATTAACTAACTAGGTAGATGTCTATGAACCCGGTCTTAGGAGGCGAAAGTATCTCTCAAGGAAATCCCTACTGACGATACCTCAAGATATACTAATACCACCCACCTCTTTGGTTGTTTAGGTTCATTTTATGCTACTACTACTGTTATTAAGTTATTATTATTAGCTTAAAACATACTACAAGGTTTTACGCATATAGCCCATAAAAACTTTAGCATAAACATATAAACAGGTTATCATTATATGTTCGTTTAACAAGGTAAGAAAAGTTATCTTAAAACTTATATCTAGGTTTCAAGCACATAGCCCATGAAAACTATATCATATAACTAAAAAGCAGGTTATCATTTCATGTATACATAAAATAAAGGGTTGAACTTATTGGTAAGGTTTTTAGTTTAGTTGCATAGGAATTAGGTCGAGGGTTAAAGGTGTTTTTAGTTTAGTTGCATAGGAATTAGGTCAGGTTAAAGGTAAGGACTTTTGGTTGGTCGTCGATGTTATTGGCACGCTAAAACGACAGGTCCTGGCTTGCTCCACAAGGAACTTCCGATATGTTGGCTTAATCCGGCTACGGTGCGCCTAACAAGGGTCCTAAGTGGAAACTATAACACATAAAACAATCATAGAACATTATGGTGATGATTACTTAAATACATAGGCCTTGAGTTTAGATGAATTGTAGAGGTGGTTTCATCGAAAACTAAAACGGTTGCATGAGATATCAATTTTCTAGGTTTAACCTATTTTTATTATCTAATTCATTAGGGCAGTGTCTTATAGTAATTTTGTCATGTGTAAAATTAGCAGCTAATTACATGATAAAATTCTATAATTCAAATAATGAATTTACAAATTTTCTGGGATTTTTTCTGAGTTGGGAATTATGATTTCTAGCCTTCTGGGCACACTAGCCGGGTGTACTTAGCATTTTACTTAGTGTACCCAGCGCTGCGCTGTTCCTCTCATGTGGCTGACAGGTGGGCCAGTGGGCCCGACCTACGTGGCAGCTGGCGCGCGGACGGCGTTCCGTCGGACAGGGCTAGTGGTGACCTCCTGTTGGCTCCCACGTGACGGCGTCACGATGGGGCCCTCGACGCGCACCCAAGCACGGCCGTTCGCCCGTCCCACGGTGGTGCTTGAAAGGTCCTAAATGGCTAGAGGAGGGGGTGAATAGCCTAATAAAATTTCTACAAAATCACTAGACAAACTTGTTAGAATAACAAATGGTGATAAATGTGTTTGCTCTAGCTATACTTGTCGGCAAACCTCCTATTAACAATTCTAGATGTTATAGTCTCTAATTCACATAAGAAGCTAAGTCACTACTTTACAACTAGGTGAACAAACTAACAAGACTAGCAAGCTAAACAACTAACAAGTCTAAACAAACTACTCAAGCTCAAGGTAATAGACAAAGTAATACAAGAGTAGAGAAGTGTTATACCAACTTGTAGAGCCTAGTCAATCCAATCACCTAGGAGATGATATCACAATATAATCAATATGAAGCCAATCACAAAGAGACAATCAATCAATATGAAGCGGAGGTTAACATCTACGTCCCCAAAATTTTGTACAGCATCCTTCTTGAGTATTATCCTTTTAATATGAAATATATAAGTAGTTCTTCTGCTAGTTTTCTTTTAAAAAAAAACTCTATAGTGCTAAGTAAGGGCATCTCCACGCGCCGACACGCCTGCTACTTCCATTTCGTTCTCTGCTCTTTATCTTCTCGTTTCCTGAGATTTAGCAACTGTACGAAAGAGAGAAAATAAGGGGTTTGTTTCTATAACCTTTTTTTTTTTTTTTTTGCGAAGCTGTAACTTTTATTTGAATTCTACATTTTCCATCATTCACATACCCGCCGGACTAGACATGTCACAACTACACGCACGCACAACTATTGCAGTTGAAACCACTAGTACATCAGTAGACCTCGTTTCGAATGTATTCGATTTGGCATCAATTCACATGTGTTTGGATGAACTGAGGTGTAATTTAATTATAGTTCCACTCCAATTCACCTCAACACATTCGACGGATTGATATTAAAACCAAATACATCCAAATAAGACCTAGATGTGTATAAACTAAACCAGGAAGCATGCTTGTTTATCATTGGACAAAATACTATCCAAATCCCACGCTTTCGACTGTCAGCCTTAGTTTTCCTTTCACGGTTTCACTTGCTGAGAATTGAGATAAGCTGAGCTACTTTTGATACCAATGAAGGGTAGCCATTCTCTTGACTCATCCCTGCCAACAAATTTCTATTTCATCATGGTCTCCGAGCAAATTGTTAGAATTAGACAACAGTTAGTGATCAACTAGCAAATACTACTGTCTTCACCGAAGGCGAAAGGGCATGTCCTTTGGTGAAAAGACATAATACCCGTTGGAGAGGGACATGTCCTAAGTCCTATACTCAAAGGTCCCTCCAAAATTGCTCGCAAGTCCTTAGTTACCAAGATGATTTGTATCACCAGTGTCGATGCTTGACTCAACCGTCCTGTTCTTCAAAGTATGCTGTTATGGCTTTCAGCTTTCCATTGAGGAAGTTCTTCTCGACCTGCAGAGAGAGACCACTGTGACATCTATAGGAAAAGTCAGCTTGGCACAAAATCAGCAAAAATGGGCTTACCTCAACAGACCATGGGGGATCCACAGACAAGGACATGTCAGCCAATTGGTTTAGGTCAATGTTGCGAGGAAGAAACATCACTACTCTTGAAGCTATCATAGTACCAAGTTTAAAAAGAGAGTACCTAAAGAGTTCAACAATGGGAATAGCCGATCAATGCAAAATAAGTAAACATCAGTCAGCACAAACTGAAAGAAAATACTCTCTTAAAACTATAAACGAGGAACTAACCCATCACAAGGCATAAGCATGCTTTTCATATCATAAACATCAACTTTGGCATAGTCAGGTCCACCCCAAGGAGGTGACATGAAAGCAGTTTCTCCCTACAGAAAATAGTTTGCATAAGTAAGCATAACCAATTAGCCCCACAAATAAATGACACCAGGAGATCTTCCTCAACCTTCCTCCCATTTATTATGTATACAAAGAAGGTACTGCCAAAAAGATGGGCATCATAGAAAAATAGGCAGAACTCCATGGGACCATAAAATCTTGATGTTCAAAAGGAAAAATATGATACAACATAAATTTCTTTTTTGTAGGATTTGAAGTATCAAGATATTGGTAGTACCAAGCCCCTATCCTAAAATGGGTGGGCAAATGTAGACAAGGTCAACAATAAATTCACTCTCGCAAACAGCTACAAAGACATGTAGCTGATGGAAGCGACTGTCAACAAACTTAAAAGAAATAATTCCAAGAAAAAGGCATTACCTTCAGATGAGGAGCTATATGTATAATATCACCTACAATGAAATCTATGTGATCGTTTACTCCATAAATGGATGCATTATGATGGGCGCAATCAATCTTTTGTGGATCAATATCAACTGCAATTACATGCTTGCACCTGGAAAAGGAATTGACACAGTTAATGTGGAACAATAGAGTTTTAGTACTGTAGAAGAAACATTGATAACATAAAATAAATCCGCCTTTAGCTACACTGCAAACAACTAAGGCTTAGCTCTACTAACTCAAGTGACATGATGAGCATGCTCAAATGTCCACAATAATACCTCCATATTAAGTTACGTCTATTCCTTCTTCTAAAAGCACCTCCGTATATTAAATAACAGCAAAACTAGGAAGAGCCTTGCCATGCCTTAGTTAAACTGGACAGTGGACATAGCATACAGCTTAAGGTGATATAGCCACTGCATTCTCGAACATAAGCAAAATAACAGTTGCTATGTGATAGGAAGTGTTCAAGCAAATCATGACCATCATATGACCGGTTACAAGATAACAGTGACGTACTTTGTGGCAAACTGGATGGCATTTCCACCAACTCCTGTGAAACAATCAATTATTACTCCCGCACCAACACGAGATGCATGATGCTTTGCAATTGGCTCTGGCGTAACTGAAAACCACCCTTCTTCATCCATCTTTATACCGCTATCAAAAGTGAGAAAAAAGCGAGTACCGCTGAGTCCAGTACTTGATGATATCATTGGAGATGTTCCCTGCCATGTCTTGGCATGAATGATCTGTAAAACAATTAAAATGGATGTTGGTAAATATGTAGAAAGAGCACAAAAAAGAACAAAAGAAAATAAATATTAGGCAAGTCTCACTTAGACATAGTGAACAAGGTATTTTTCTAGAAGACCTAGTTACATAATGTCACAAAAAAAAGTTACCTAGACATAAGTAAGCAATACGTAGCAGTCAATGCATAAAGTTTCATTATCTCAAAGAAACCAAGAAACTATTATGTAAAAGTGCAACCTAAACTTGTAACAGTAACAAACTCCTAGAAAGCAGATGCCATATATCATCGTCTTACACGATTGAGATCTCCTTACTCTCTTTTTCTTTTTGGTGCGAGCAACCTCCTGGTTCGTCTCCAACACAATAGTCGTTGAATTGCTGTACTCATTTTCAGTGTGCTGCGTTTTGTCAGCAGCAGTTATCGTACTGCATAGATGAACAGAATTAAAAAACAAACAAACAATAACTTGGTAAACATTGTATGGTTCAATCTCCATACCTTTGATATATTGGCTTTTCAACAGGAATGTCAGATAAATCATGAATGCAGTGATCTTGTTCCTGTGCTTCTAAATGATTGTCATCACTAGCCAGATCTGCAATGATGAGATTAAAGAAATGTGTGACATACTAAACCAACAACAACGAAGCCTTTAGTCCCAAACAAGAAGCAAGCATACGAGTAGTAAATTGGAGACAGAGGTAAATGACAAAAACCCTACAAAATGATCCCAAGAAGTACATTCATGTTCAGGTACCTACAGGCAGGAAATCAATGGCAATAATTAATGTCACAAAAAAGGCATTGACAATTAAGGTTAGTGTGGTTTTGAGCACACCAAATTCCTAAAATATATATGGGCCTGTTTGCATTGCGGCCTTGCAGGCAGCGTGGGTATCAGGCACCCCAAGTTGGATGCATGGGAGCGAGGGCGGCACCAGGCAAAGCTGTGTGGGGCACAACCAAACAGTCCCATACAGAAGGTATGCAATAAGATATGTCTTTCTCCTTCAGCATTGTAGTGCAGAACTCAATACCATGTGTAATGGATTTTACTAACTTATTATTAAATGTTTACGATCCATTGCCACATGGGTCAAGTGTTACATATTGTAGAAAATTTTATCATAGTGCATGCTAACTGCAAAGGACAAGACTCAAAGTGATAATCCCAAAATTCTAGGGTTCTTACTGTTCTCTTGCGGTGCCATGCTTATACACTGAGATCCCAGTTGAACTAGCTCTTTAGTGGTATCTGGGCTACAATATGATGCAAAATCTTCCAATCCTTCAGGAGGACACCATGTGGACTCCTGTGTCTGGATGTTGTAAAAATAATACCGACTGTAGTATGGATCCCAGATAACCCTCCATTCACCATAGTCATAGTAAAAGTTGTTGGCAGAACTTTGTGCATGCTCATCAATAGAAGATGGCTCTGCTAAACTTAGGCTAACTTCTCGCCAGCATCATTATTATCGTGGGGTACAGACAGAGTTTCTTCAGATGTTTGATCTTCCCTTGTGGATACTCTTTCTTCCTGATAAATGCCAACACAGGAATGTGTAGGTTCACCATCAACACAGCCATGCCTTGACATGTCTTCAGAATCTAGGAACACACTATAGGAAGCTTGATTTTCTTGAACTGAATATTCTTCTTTTTTGCTGGGTAGCCCAAGTTATCAGAAAGCTCAAAGGTCCCAAGTTCAGTAAGCTGATTTTTAGCATCACAGCAAGGGGCTTTGTCAGCAGAGTAGATGGTGCTACAGCCAGATTCTTCTTGTTCTTCAACACAAGGACTGTCTTCCCTAAGCATCTTGTCAGTGTCATCATGGCAGGGTTCATTGTGACCCAGCGGAGTCCCAGATAAATTGCATGAGTGCATGTGCTCCATAACATCCAATGATTTAACAACACTTTCTCTATCTTCAGTATTGACACATATCCTCACAACATCATTGATTTGAGTGTTTGCTGCTTTGAGAGGTGCTTGTCTTCCTTTTTCTTTCCCTTGTTGCCTGTGCTCTTGTTCTGCAATGCATAAATGAATTAAGCAATGGAACCAGTAGGGGAACAGTAACATGGCATTGCATTATGTGAGAACTGACCACTTTACTTGTGCTGAATGAAGCAGGAAGCCCCAAAGAACCCATGAGGTTGGCCAATTCCAAATCTTCAACAAAGCGAATGGCCTATTGATAGACAGATCATATATGCAGTAAGAAATCAGTTGACACATAAGGGAAAAGGTACAATAACTGCTACTGGTTTTACTATTAGAATGTTATTTGTGGGCAACATGACATAAAATGAGGAATGAGGACTCAGTGTCAATGCCAGCTAAAACCAGCAAGTTCAGAATCAACAAAGCAATGCCCAACAACAGGACCAATAAGATGGCGAACAGGTGTGTCATTTAATCCAACGAAGAGACAGTGGCCTGAAAACTGGTGGGTGTGGAAGCATGCTAAGATTCAGATTCCAAAGATTTTTCAAATGATTTTTTTTTCTCTAATGGGTTGTTTCCACAAAAAAGTAACCTACATTGTAAAATCCTTTGTATAGAAAATTGACCACAGAATATACTAGAATACAAGGAAAATGTATCTAACCTTTGTCAGTGCCATTGGATGCTTCATTGCATGTTTTATCTGTATGAGAGTCCTGAAAAGTTGAAGGTCGTCAAATTGCTATGTACATCATAAACCTCATAAGAGTTTGTTGGACACAACATAGAAGTAACAAACTTGACATAGTCTGCTAAGCAGCTAAGTTTATTGACTCTTTCACAACAAAATGAATTCCTCAGAAGAGTAAAAATGATTCTGAAATCGCTAAATTGTTTCAAAAGTGTTTTAATAAGATAATGTTGTTGGTCTATACATGATCTAGTCCACACCTTCACAAGTTTTCCTCTCAAAGGAAATTTGAAGTGTAAAGCAAACCATCAACAGTTTGATCAACAAATAACTGCCATATCGGAATCGAGAAGAGAAGTGCAGCAGATTAATGCTTTAGTTCAGCAATCATCACTGAAGCCACAATTGTTTGAGACAACTTAATTTTCCAAAAAGATCATCAGCAAGTAATTAAATAAAGCGCTACAAGGAAGTGTTATGTAGCAAACTTCCATGTCAACACTGTGCTTTCAAGAAAATGGTACTTGAAGAGCGGTTACTCAAACGTTTAGTATGGTTCTCTAACCTGATCAGGCTGAATCATTACAACGTCCAAGGATTATTTCCAGGTAGAACTAGGATAAAGAGTTATGCACTTATCGGTCCTCTGTTATACATGTGCCCAGGGTATTTCATATCATGTCATATGAAAACACTGCTTAAAGTGCATGCGATGATGCGACCATTAACATTTTGTATAAGCTACTGTTTGGGTGCAATGCACAAACCATGACACAAAACTAATTCCTTGTGTTAACAAGACTCTTGAGCAAGCTTGATATTATCCTGTGTGTGGGGCCTTCTTGCTCAAGCTCAATATACATACAGATACCAAGAAATTACACGACAAAATTAGCCAGATATATACTAGGGAAGCACAAACAAGCGCCCCCCCCCCCAAAAAAAAAAAAAAAAAACTTAGAAAGCTTAAATGCCTTCAAAAACTCAGAAAGCTTAAAGCGAGCTACAACAGAGCGGTTCAGATACCGTACCACGAGAGCAGCCTCCGCTGAGCGCCAGTTCTTCTGGCCATCGTGAGGTCCAGCGCCATACGAATCGTCCCTGCAGGAAGAGAGCAGTCTGAGGAGCCGGGAACGGGACACTCCTCGGCGAAACGGCAAACCCTACGGTGAGAGGCAGGTAGGGGAGACAAGACAGGAGACTTACCAGAGGTGTACTTCGGTAAGACGGAAGAGCTGCCCCAGCTTCCGTATCGCCGGGGAGTCCTCCGCCGTCGGCGGCATCGCGTGTGCGCGAGACGGCGGCGCCGCCCGAGGAAGCAGGGGTGAGCTGGAACTGTGAGGGCGGTGGCTGTCACGGGGTGACACGGCCGTTGGGCGTGGGTTTTCTTCCTTCCTTCCCTCCCGGTTGGGTGTGGAGGAAAGGCTGGGTGGGTACTCGGGTAGGCCAGGCCCACCAGCGTTCATGGGCTGGGATCGCTTCCAGGCAGGAATGACCCTGGGCCAGGCAAGCAGCTGACGGTGCGGCGCGGCCGGTGCTAGTCTATCTCAATTCCATCTGGGCCGGGCTTTACCAAACATGAAATGACCATCTGGGCCGGATCTCGGCCACGATCATGAAAATATTTTCTAGATGTACTAGTAGTAATTATATGATCATTATTTCTGCCTGTTTCATAATGAAACTGCTTGATTAGACGACACAAGAGAGAGTACGATCACGATGACCAATAATTCGATCTGTTTCTTACGGGACAATTTATTATATAAATATTTATATAACACTATATATAAACATATACTCGGGAAAAACTTGCATGGAAACCGTATGCACTGTAAAGTACGTCGTTGCTTGACGCGTGTCTCCCTTCGGCAGCTTGGACGTCGTGTACCAGGATGCATGATGAGCACGCCAACGCCATGACCATGATAGATGATGAATCATTGCGTCTTCGATCATGGAGGTGAAATTGTTCCCTTAAGATCTGAAAAGACATACGAGGCAGAAATTAAATATTACTACCACCATTAATTCATGGTATGTTGAATTAGTTTGGCGCTTCTCCTATATTTCAGGAGCCTAAATTTTAAAATGTTAGGCAAACCAACTAGTACAAATAAATTGTTATTTTTATGATTTGTCTTTGTGTCATAACATTTTTTTTTTTTTGGTCCTTGTCTGCCTGTTGTAATTTTTAAATTGTCTTTGTGCCAACACAAATCAAAATTTGTTGGGTTTGTGGTTTGTCTAACGGTTTTTTTTATTCTCGGTACCGAAAATTACAGATTGTGTGCCTATAGAAATTA
Source organism: Hyparrhenia diplandra (assembly GCA_015847255.1). Classification (NCBI taxonomy): domain Eukaryota; kingdom Viridiplantae; phylum Streptophyta; class Magnoliopsida; order Poales; family Poaceae; genus Hyparrhenia; species Hyparrhenia diplandra. The sequence continues at coordinate 198,829 of JADLZK010013050.1, forward strand.
CAACAAACGAATTCTGCAATTTTAGTATAAAATACATGGACATGCTATACATCAGTCGCCTGAAAACAACCTGGCGACGAAGCTTCGAGCCAAAGACCTCCTAGTTTTTTTTCGAGACCGCGCAGTTGCGCAGCCAAAGACCTCCTAGTGTCTGCATGTTCATCGTGGCCTGCCGCTGAAGTGTTGCTGAGATTTCTGTCGACTGAAGGATAGGAAAAGTGCAAAATATATGCAATAACAACCATATTCAGAAAGGAAACTAAACCTCGGACACCTGAAACTTAGCAAGTGTTGTGAGGTGTGCATGCATGTTAAAAAGGCAATAATTGTAAGGCTATAACTATGTACCTTGAGTGTAGAAGCTTATGTAAGGTAAGATAGGATAAACCCATCTTTGGCCTATCTTACTCAGCTGTCTCGACTTAAGGTCGAACGCGAAGATTCCCTCGTTACCTCTGATATATATGCTGATGAAAATAGTATTTGTGCCCTCTGCGAATCTAATCGCATCGAATGGATAGTTATTCGCCCGTCGCTGCTCCACGGTGTAGGGGAGCAACGCATCAAGCTCAACAATCCTGTGCTGTTCCCATGCCGCCGTAGCACCACCATTAGCAGCACCGGTACCGTCGTGCCGGCGCCGTGACCACATGTAGATGCGAGCCGTGGGAAGATAATTAAAGGCCACGAACCCTAGCTCTCCATCAACCGTCTCGATGGGAATAGGAGAGGAAAAAAACAATTCTTGCGTTGGTGTGTCCACGAGGGATAGCCTATGCGTGCCCAAGTCATACCTGAGGATGCTTACGGCACGACGAAGAGTGAAGTATAACGTGTCTCCAATAACAAGACTGGGTCGTCCCTTCTCAAGTCTGTTACATCTGCTGCTACTGATGTGTGGGGTCGGAGCGCTCCATGAACTCGTCTCTGACGAGTAGACGCTCGCGCAGTAGGTGCACGTAGCTTCGTGTGTCGCAAAACCTTGGATGCGTGCCTCCACGAAGACGACGAGGAAGGGACAGCCGCCATGGCAGTCGATGTGGTCGCAGCCGTCCACGGCGCACAGCACAGCCGCAGCCCAGGAGGAGAGGCACGACGGGTACGTGTAAGCGGGCGGCATGCTCAGGCGCTCCTGGCTGCCCGTGACGGGGTCCCAGACGAGCAATGGCGCCCGCAGCTGATCAAGAGTGTGGATCAGCACGCGGCCGTGGCGGCAGTCAAGGGCCCAGGCGGAGCCGCTGTGAGCGATGCGTGGCCGTGGGGAGAAACGACTGGTTGAGACGAATCGAGGACCCACGTCGTAGCTGACGTTGTGGATGTAGCCCAGCAGAGGAGGTGTCTTGTGGAACCGGACGTAGCGGCGGTGGAAGCGGCCGCCGTCGTCACCGTCGTCAGAGAGGAGGATGCGGCGCCAGGCCTTGCAAACGAGAGCGCCACGTACGAGGAGAGCTGGATCGTCCGGCGGAACGCGGAGGAAGATCTCTTCCACGAGCTCCTCCGGCAGCAGCGCCGCCATTGATCAGAGTTTGCTCTTGATCAGAGGTTGCAGGCGAGACGATCGGCGCCGATCGAACGCACCCAAATAAAAACTCCCATCGACAGAGTATTGGAGTCGGTTCCGGGTGGCCAAAAACAATTGGACATGGAGTCGGACGCGACGAATCGTGCACGGTGCGCAGTGTGACATGCGGTCCGTCGCATTATTCATTCACTGTTCACCGTCATTAATTGTCAATTTGCACTCGGAAAACCCAGATCAAAATCGCCCAAAAGGCCAAAAACACACTCCCGCGCCGCGGCGAGTGTATGCCGCGCCCACCGATGCCATCGTCGGCGCTCCTCCCGCGCGGCGGGCACGCCGTGCTCGTCACCTCAGGCCACCTCCGCCACCTCGACCCGCACCTCCAGGTGCCCCTCTCCCTCCTCGCCAACTCCCTCATCGCGGCCTTCTCCCGGGCCGCCCTCCCGCGCCTCGCGCTCCCGCTCCTGCGCCGCCTCCTCGCGGGCGCGCACCCGCTCCGCCCGGACTCCTTCACCTTCCCGCCGCTCGTCCGCGCGGCCCCGGGCCCGGCCTCCGCGGCGCAGCTCCACGCCTGCGCGCTCCGGCTGGGGCTCCTCCACCCGAACGTCTTCGCCTCGGGCTCCCTCGTCCACGCCTACCTCCGCTTCGGCCGCGTCGCGGAGGCGTACGGGGTGTTCGACGAAATGCCCGAGCGGGACGTGCCCGCGTGGAACGCCATGCTGTCCGGGCTGTGCCGCAACGCCCGGGCCGCGGACGCCGTCGCGCTGTTCGGGAGGATGGTCGGCGGGGGTCGCGGGGACGCCGTCACGCTCTCCAGCGTCCTGCCGATGTGCGTCCTGCTCGGGGATCGGGCGCTCGCTCTGGTCATGCACGTGTACGCGGTGAAGCACGGGCTGTCTGGCGAGCTGTTTGTGTGCAATGCCTTGATTGATGTGTATGGGAAGCTGGGGATGCTAGCGGAGGCTTGTTGGGTGTTTGCTGGAATGGCGTTACGGGATCTGGTCACGTGGAATTCCATCATTTCAGCGTATGAGCAAGGTGGAAAGGTTGCTTCTGCGGTCGAGCTGTTCCGTGGTATGGTGGAAAGCGGGGTTTCCCCTGATGTGCTAACACTCGTTAGCCTGGCATCTGCTGTTGCTCAGTGTGGAGATGAACGCGGTGCAAAGGCAGTGCATTGCTATGTAAGGAGGCGGGGCTGGGATGTGGGTGACATCATTGCCGGAAATGCTATGGTTGATATGTATGCTAAGCTGTCCAAGATTGATGCTGCCCAGAGGGTATTTGATAACTTGCCTGACCGAGATGTTGTGTCCTGGAACACATTGATTACAGGGTATATGCAGAATGGACTTTCCAATGAGGCAGTCAGGATATACAATGATATGCAAAACCATGAGGGTCTGAAGCCGATTCAAGGGACGTTTGTCAGCGTTTTGCCCGCGTACTCCAACCTTGGTGCACTGCAGCAGGGAATGCGAATGCATGCACTGTCGATTAAGACTGGATTAAATCTTGATGTGTATGTCAGCACTTGTCTGATAGACTTGTATGCTAAATGTGGGAAGCTAGTAGAAGCAATGCTTCTGTTTGAGCATATGCCTAGAAGGAGCACAGGTCCTTGGAATGCCATCATAGCTGGTCTTGGGGTTCACGGGCATGGTGCAAAGGCACTCAGTCTCTTCTCACAAATGCAACAAGAAGGAATTAAGCCTGATAATGTCACATTTGTTTCATTATTGGCTGCCTGTAGCCATGCTGGCTTAGTTGATCAAGGTCGGAGTTTCTTCGATTCGATGCAAACTGTTTATGGTATTGTGCCCATTGCAAAGCACTATGCATGCATGGTAGATATGCTTGGAAGAGCTGGTCAGTTGGACGAAGCTTTTGAGTTCATACAAGGTATGCAAATTAAGCCTGACTCTGCTGTTTGGGGCGCACTGCTTGGTGCCTGTAGGATTCATGGGAATGTTGAAATGGGTAAAGTGGCCTCACAAAACCTATTTGAACTTGATCCCAAGAATGTTGGATATTATGTTCTGATGTCAAATATGTATGCAAAGATTGGGAAATGGGATGGAGTGGATGCAGTAAGGTCTTTGGTCAGGCGCCAGAATTTGCAGAAGACCCCTGGATGGAGTTCAATGGAGGTGAAAGGGTCAGTGAGTGTATTTTACAGTGGCACACAGACAGAACCCCACCCTCAGCATGAAGAAATCCAGAGAGAGCTACAAGACCTTTTGGCCAAGATGAAAAGTGCAGGCTATGTTCCTGACTACAGTTTTGTCTTACAGGATGTAGAGGAGGATGAAAAGGAACAGATCTTGAATAATCACAGTGAGAGATTAGCTATTGCCTTTGGCATTATAAATACTCCTCCAAGAACTCCACTCCATATATACAAGAATTTGCGGGTCTGTGGGGATTGTCACAATGCTACCAAATATATATCAAAAATAACTGAAAGAGAGATCATTGTCCGAGATGCAAACCGGTTCCACCACTTTAAAGATGGGCTCTGCTCTTGTGGAGACTTTTGGTAACAGTTACACATAATATATTATTTTCCTTCGCAACATTTTATCTCCCTGAGTTTGCCTGGTCATCAAATGTGCCTTGATGTGTTGATGAGTATTTTGCTGATGCCGAAAGATAGAATGGTTGAATTCTCTGTCTTGCCATACAGCTGCCATATATCCTTTATCTGTTAGTGAATAACTTCGGTTGAAAATGTGTGGCAGCTTTTCTTAACAGAGTTAGGCCTTTTTTATCTTGGATCTTCTGGTGTTGAACCTGAGAAACGAGTAGTTTTTGTAGAGTTGGATGCTTAGTATGCAGTTTTTGCTCTGCTGCCTGCCTTGTTCTTTTGGCACTTTGTCATATTTTAATACAACATCCTGGGTGATCTTAGAGGATAGAAGCATCTAACATCTGTAAAATTCGATATGTATTTCTGCATACGGTTCATTTCTGGTAAGTATCTTATGCAGTTTCTGCATACCTTAACAAACTTAATCATTGGATTTACTTGCCAAAATTGGAAGACGACTACTCTGGAAAAAAGAGAGACACAAAAGACTTGGAAACACACTTTGGTAAATCTGGTCGCTGTTCCGGAAAGAAACAAATTGTCTCTGAAGTCTGTGAGCTTCGCACTTAAATCTGTTCTTTCTTTACAGTTTCATGTTTACATACTGTCACTGTCTCATTATTTTGCTCCAGACCGATAAAGGACAAACTAATGACGCTCTCAATCTACAATACATCAGACAAAAAATTTCCCTTTTGCATGACCACCCAGTTCTCTTCAACCAAATTGTGTAGTACTGTACGTCTGTACATCCAATCACACCCGTTGCAAAAGAGGGAAATAAATAGAGTAAATGGAGCTGAGAAGGTGGCTTTTGGATTTTGCATTAATGCCATAAACTCCTATGAAGTATTGCAGGACATCCAACTGGTGAACTGTTGCTGGGGTCCACCTTGCTTGCCTTATTATGCACAGTTTGGTAGGGTGACCTGGTATACAGAGCTCTAGCGGTGGCAGAAGACAAACCCAAATGGATGTGCTTCTTTCTGGGTAGCACTGAGGAACTGATGACAGTATGGTACACCGCTGCTTGAGCTAGCTGCCACTTTCATCTTTTGTGGATCTTAGCTATGAGTGTTGGAATTGTGATACATCAGAACCATGTTAGATGTTTTTTGTAGCTTGTATTGTATTTTTCCAACAGTAGTTTATTCTGCAATACAACATGGCTTCTGGGTCTAAGAATAGATGGCCCTGATAGTAACAGTTTGTTTCATTAGCTGTATGCAAGTATAGTACTCTCAAGGAGTTCCCTAGTGCTTTGACTATTCTAAGAAAATGCTGGGGTACCACTTATTACCCACTTAATGAAGTACGTGCTAATGCTAAAGCACGCTTTCAGGAAAAAAAAAAACCACTTCCTTATTACCAAACTGTAAGGCTTTGAAAATGGATTGCTTTACTATTAGATCTAGTAATGTATTTTTCTGTAGAGGGAGAATAACAATAAGTAGTATGATTTGTTTTCTTTTGGACAACTAGAGATGGTCATATCCAACCTTTGCTGTGCTCTTGTTTATATTTATATCAATTATACCAAGGAAAATAACTTTAGTATCTTTTATCAGGTCATCTGATTAGAACCTTTATGTTTGCAAATTTCAAGCGTACTTAATAACAATTGTAATGCCTGATGTATTTTTCATCAATATAAGTCGGTGCATTGTTTTTATTTGCAGGAAGTGTTAATGATACTGTATATCTTTATGTTGGCTACTCCTATAGCTACCATGTGTTTTTAGTTTAGTTTTTTTGGGCTCTGATATTATGTTTTGACATGGTTTAGTTACATTAAGCTAGTACTTCGTAACATAACTTATTTGGAAACATGCATATAGTATACAACATCTCAAAAACACTTGCCTCACCTTATATTGTCTGATTGTGCTGAATTAATTTGCTGTGCCAAACTGAACTAACTGAAGCTTTTTTGTTTCTGGAAGGGAGCCAGGTGATTGGTGTGGTGTGATTACAGTACTGCTCCACACAACTGTTTACAGTATTGAATTATCAAGCTTGCAGAGCTGAAAAAGATAACTGCTGAGAAGTGAGTGAGGGAACATTAGAAAAAGGCTGGTCAGCTTCGTGTTGGAGATACTCCTACATTCTATGTTTGCACTTTTATGGTTACAAGATTCCGGCCATTATCTTTTGTTTCAGGCCTGATACATGTGTCTCCAGGACGAGATAGCATTGTCGGGTGGACCTGGCCACGATGCTACTGCCCAGCGAGCGGCGATAATCAGTTGGTCATGAGTTAGTGAGAAGACCCTTGGGTGATGATCACCTCGTGGTCACTGGTCTCGGATACCTTGCTGATGCCATGTGGAACTGTTCCCTGCAGGTTCCACACGCTGCCTTATCCGCTGCCGGTTGGTGTGACGTTTTCTGAATGCTTCAGCAGAAGGATGCACAAGGCTGAACGCCGGCGCCTTGCCTCTCCTGTTGGTGTTGGGTGATAACGTGGTATGGGCACATGGAAGTAGCTCCTTGTGGCTGCATTATTAATAAGGTATATAATATATAATTTAGCATGCACTGGTTCGCCATTACTGGATATACTTGTGAATTCCAAAACGTGCTCCGAAACCATGAATCCCTAGAGATTTGGATGCCGTGCTAGTTGCTAAGTCACCACCAAGGCTTATTTTTCATTCTTTGTTGGCCTTTTGGTTGAGATTTACAGCAAAAACGATACTCTTTTGTAGGACGGAGGAGTATGTGCCCCCATATTATGCGACAGCAGGACAGCCGTGTGTAATAATAGAGTATACCTGTGTTTGTCCAGGTGAAGGTTACGAGAACCGAATGGTCGAAGGTGCCCCCATCCATCGTACTGCTACGTCGCGGCAGCCCATGTACGCTGCCGGCTGGGAAGATCACAGCAAGTGCCAAGTGGACTGGTAGCAGATGCATGCATGCTTTGCTTGGTTCTGCTTGCAGTGGCCAGTGGCCAGGTGCATTGGAACTGTTGGTGTTGGGGGGCACGGCCTTGTGCCGTCCGGGTGTGGCAGTCGCTCGATCGGGAACTGGGCATCTGTTGCAAAGTTCAGTGTCGTTCCGGTCCGGAGATCGCCTGGCTGAAAAACATGTACAGTAGCTGAATGAAAGTCTGAAACCCACTTTTTTGAGGCGAAGTCGTCAGCCCAGTGTGCCCGTCCGATGCTTGTGCTTCGCTCGGGCCTCCTCTTGTCCCGTGGGTACTGTTTGCAAGGCGTGAATTTTTATCTATTTTGTACTATGTTTTTTTTAACTATGTTTTTTCATGTGAAATAAACCGATTCCTACGAAGCTTCCGTCATCAATGGATAAAGAGGAGGAAGCATTTGGATGCTTGTTGAGTTGCTGGGCCAAGACTGTATATGTGCACCGTGCCGCCCGGCACGTCGGGCGCCGCGCGCAAGCGCCGTGCCGTGCCGTGCCTGGCGTGCCACCGTGCCGAGGCAACGGCCCACGGGCCGATGCGCCGAGGGGCGGGCGCGAGGCAGGGAGGTGGCCGGAGGCAGGGAGAGCAGGAGGCGGGGAGGGAGAAGGTCGCGCCGCGCCCGCCCGTGTCGGCAGGCAGGCACGCGACGAGCAGGAGGCGACGAGCGCAGCGCGCCCGCCTGCTGCCTGGTGCGACCTTCACCGGCGGGCGGAGCTTGGGGCGGAGCTCGAAGCCGTGGACGAGAGCGAGATGAGGCGCGTCGCGCATGCAGCGGCAGCGGCGTTGGATGGGATGGATGGGAGTCACAGGATGCGGCGTTGGGCGAGCGGACAGGATGGGATGAGGCCGGGATGGCCTTTAGAAGTTTAGGGTTAGGAAATATAATCATGGTCTGCTGTAATTTATCGGGCCCCGGCCGTGCCTATGCCGTGCCTCGGGCGGGCCGGGCGTTTATGCACGGCCCGGTGCCTCGGGCCGGGCCGGCACGGCACCGGAATGAGGCGGGTCGTGCCGGGCTCGGGCCGGGGCGAAACTTCGGGCGCGGGCCGTCTGCTTGGGCTACGGGCTGCATGCCCATGTATAGCCAAGACTGAGGAGACGAAGCAGGAACAAGTGTTATTTCCCAAACAAAAAAATAGGATCCTACTCTCTCTAATAGAATGTAATTATAGGTTGTGTGGTTCCAGTTTGATCAAGTTTACAATAAATATTATTAGCATTTATGTCTGCAAATAATTTTTTATGGAAATATATTCTATAATAACAAATCTAATGGTATTTATTCCGTATCATAAATGTTTGTATTTTTATATAAACGTGGACAAAGTCTAATCTATTTGAATTCTTGAAAAGCGAATTATATATTCTTTTTTGTGGACGGAGGGAGTAATTTGTAAGATATTCCCTCCATGATATAACTCTTATTTTTTAATAACATGTCAACCAATTTTAAGTTTAACTATTTTTTTTTTCTAAAATCTAGTGCTATAATACCAAATAAATATTATTAAATTGTTAAGGGTAATGATAAAATTGTTTTTATAATTATTTATTTGGAGCCATAAGTATTCATAGCTTTTATCTAAACTTCATATTTTTCTATAAACTTGAGTACTTGACACATTCCAAACCCAAAATGTATTATTTTAGAGATAGAGGCAGTCAGTATGTTGTATTTTAACCACAGTGACCAGAGTACCAGACCACTGACCACAAGCTGTGGTTTGCATATATAAAACTGCTTACAAGTTTTTTTTTTTTTTTTTAAGTTATTTTTTGGCGTCGATCTGACCAGGCACAACAATGGCAATGTTTCAGCTTCCCAAATTCCTTATATTTATTCACTCTACATATCTAACATGTACATGACAGGTCTACCAAAACCATACAAGGCATGTACACAAGGCACGTACTAATCGATCTAGGGAAAACAGAGAATTCTTTTTTTCCTTCCTAGGCTAAAAGCTTGGAAACAAGAACATTTTTTTCACCCTCCTTTCCCCGATTTTCAAGATGGCCTCGGAGGTTTCGCTTTGGCATGGGACCCGACAGCCCGCGACACGGCCTCGGCGAGCCGCCCCACCCGTGCAGCCACGTCCGGCGGCAGCGCTGCCGCCGCCCGCCGCGGCTTCCTCGGCCCCAGCAGCGCCCCGAGCATCTCCACCACCTCCTCCGCGGCCCACCCTCCCCTCTTCAGGTCCCCACAGCAACGGTCGACCGTCAACGCCAACGCCACCACATTCACCTCGCCGACGCCGCTGCGAGTGGGACCCTCGTCTCCCGTCATCTCCTCCACCTCGCGGACGCCCCACCCGCCGCGCCTCAGCATGGACGCCGCCTCCTCAAGGCTGGACCGCAGCCACCCGGGTGCCGCGCCGGACGCGGCGGCGTTCGTGGCGCCCGTGGGGACCTCCAAGAACCGGTCCCCGGCCGCTGCGGCGTCGGTCCAGAACTCGATCCAGCGCGGGGCCCTGCCGGTTACGGAGTCCAGGCTCCGGCGCGCGGTGGATGGCGGCGCGGCGGCCGGCGGCGGGACCGGCGCGGAGAGCTGGCGCCGGAGCGGCGCGCCGGGTGGCGGCTCGGCGGCGAAGGCGCGGAGGAGGAAGTCGGCGACGTTGGCGCCCGCGAACGTGACGCCGGAGTCGGACACGTGGAACACCGGGTTGCCCGCGAGGCAGGGCGTCGCCGGCACGTAATGCCGGCCGCAGAGCGGGACGAGGGGCGCCCGCCCCGCGCGCCGCTGCTGGCCCGGGGCGAGGGGAAGCGTGGCGGCGACGGCCGCGGGGACCTCCTGCGCGGCGAAGCGGAGGAGGCGCAGCCCCGCGGGGGAGCGGTAGTCCGGGAAGCCGTCCCCGGACGGCAGGCCCAGCGCGAGGAGGTCGCGGAGGTCGGGCGGGAGCTGGACGCCGCCGAGCGCGGCCTCCGCGACGGCGAGCTCGGTGGAGGAGAGGCCCGGGAGGACGGTGACCCCGCCGCGGCGAGGTGAGCGAGGAGCGCGGAGGGGAGGGCGCGGAGGACGCGGCGGCGGAGGGAGACGGAGGCGCCGGGGTGCGCGGGGTGCTGGGAGCCGAGGCGCGGGTGGAGAGACGGCGCAGGCCGGCGGCGTGGGAAGGCGGCCGCGGGAGGCCGTGTGGGTGCGACGGCCGGCGGTCGACGTCGACCATTGCGGCGAGGGAGTGAAGTGGATGCGGGAGGGCCGTGGCGCTGGCGGATCGGGTGTTATACGGACGGGGGTTTGGTTGTGGGCCCGCACGGATCGGCGCTAGGAGTGGCTTGGCCGTTTGAACTGGGCCCACTCAGACGCCGATGTGTTTCCGCTTCGCTGAAATTTTCGTACCGTACGAACTTGAACCCCAGCCTTGTGGAAAAGAGATTAATATTCGTTTGTTAAATTGATGAGATTTGTGAGTTCACCTGCCCCGCCCAGCCCTATAAAATAATTTACTCAACCACCCCCCCCCTCCCCCCCCGACCCGACGGGAGGCGGGGTTGGCGGCGACCGTCTTCTCCTTCCCCAACCAAGAGCATCCACGGGGGAGACGCCTCAAGTCCCAACTTCGCCCAGCCCCGCCCGCCCCCCGACCCGGAGGCGGGGTTGGCGACGGTCGTCTTCTCCTTCCCCAACCAAGAGCGAGCCACGCGAGACTCCCCAAGTCCCAACCCGCCCCATTCCCGCCGTCCCCGCAACATAGAGAGACTCGTTTCAACCCATTATACACACTCCATATTAGAACACGCCCCAAAGTCTAGTTTTGCCCCCGCCCCAAAAATCTAGTTTTGCCCCGCCCGTTAGCATGCCGATTTGTGAATCCTAGAGCATCGATTAGCCAAAAAAAAAAATAGTGATTGTGTTATTTTGTAAATGTATCTCTTCTTATAAAACCAGACCTATCTAAATTGAGACTACACATATTTAATCTTGCCACGTGGAGGCGCGTGAAGGAGACGCCTCACTCGTGCTAAGGTTCGCTAGCATGCCGATGCCACTTAGCTAGCGCTATCTATGTTTGATAGTGGAAGTCGGTGGCCTATCCAATTTGGAGAGGCACATGAACAATCTATTGAGTTTTTTTTTTTTTTTTCCTAAAAATTGCTAAATTAGGTTAAAACTATTTAGATCATCTCTTGGAGATGCTCCAACAGCAACTCCAAAAGCTTGGCTAAATTAATTGCCAAATTTCATTGTTTACCTATTTTGTAAAATAGAAAACTTCTAAAAAAACAGAGATCGACAAACAGACTTGATATTTACACAATCATATAACAAATGACAATAGTCGGCTATATATGGCCACCTAGATTCCGTGAATAACATGTTTGCTATTTTACACATATATTAGAGTTCATTTTTTCTCTAAAAATTCATACCTAACAAGTATAGCATATCTCTTGGAGTTGCTCTAATCATTGACTAGCTAAAATTAGACTAAATTAGCTCTAGTGCATCCAAGTAGAAGGACTAATAGATGAGATTATTTTTAAAACAAATCTTCAACTTATTGTTATTAGCTACTAACAAACCAACCTTGCCTAATTTAAGCTAGTTTTGAGCTCAATTAGTAACTAGCCCTATCTTATCAAGACATGCCCAAAGTTAACGTAGGATGGGTTATTTCGGACATTTGAAGGTTACTAAGGTAATAATACACTGTTCTTAAACTAGAAATTCATAGTAGAAGATTCCGTAAGGATCCTGGCCTTTTCTAGTCGTTGTTCCCGTTTCTTAAAAATGAAACATACTTAGCTTTGACCAAATATGTACCAAAAACTATTAAAATTTATGGTGCATAATTAGTATCGTTAGATAAATCATTAAATCTATTTTTATAAGAAATTTATTTTGAGATATAAATGTTGCTGATATTTTTACAAACCTAGTCGGACTATTGAAAGTTTGACCAACATAGATACCATGCCGACACTTAGTCAGTCTCAATCTAGCAGGTTTCATGAATTAGAGGACTAAATATATTTAGTTTCATAAATTAGAGGGCGTCCATTACATTACCTATGGATAAAGTAGTTTGGTAATGCATGCATGGCCAACCCAACCGGCCGGCGCGGTCGACGATGGCACGGTCCGCACGGAAGCGGAGCAAAGCTTGGCGGTGGTCGGTGGCGCGGTTTGCCGGCCGGCGGATTGTGTTGTGGAGGAGGGGGTCGGGTGCGGGAGGCATGCAGAAAACAAAATGCGGCTTTTGATTCCCCCAAGCCGGGTGTCGAGGGAGGATCGCCGACGTCCCTTGTCACCCTCACCCTATGCATAATGGCTGCATTGACGTCCGCGATGGATGGATGGATGGATGGATGGATTCCCTACTTCCTGCTTGGAACTCCGTGAAAAAAAAAAGGGAACCTTTGTCAGTGCCCCCTGGTCTATACTTATACACGGAGCACTACCACCATGTTTTGGACTTTGGACTCGTCGAATTCAAAGTCCCCAGGCTCTTTCTGGGGCCTAAATTAAAGGGCCACTGGTAAAGCTTCTTCTTTCACGAACGTACATGCACACTGTTCGTTTGAGTTTTTCAGTCCTGTTTAACTAAACATAAAGAAAAAAAAAAACATCAATACAAAGTCTAGCCTAGAAGCTAGGTGTTCTTCTTCTTCTTTCATATGAAATCATGGATGCTCTTTTCTGTCACATATCGTCGCTCTCCAGATCATTAAAACACTTGCATAATGCAACCGGTGAAGTACTTGCAAATCGAACGGGGATCATGAGCTAATGATTCCTAGCTAGTTAGTGAGCTGCTTGTTTGATGTGCCCGGCCAGGACCACCCCTCTTGAGATCAACGGCCCCAGCTCCCAAAGATGGATACATATATATATATATATATATATATATATAGGAGTATAGGTCATACGGAAATAAAAACTATTTTATAAGAAAGGGATGGATCTGATCATCGGATAATGAAAAAAGAAACAAAAGGAAAACGAGTGACGTGGAGACAAAGCAGGTCGGTCTCTCAGATCTCAAACCCCCAACCTGTCTTGCTCTGCTGCTAGTGTTTGCCAGCTCTCGCGTTCCCTTTCACCAAATGCACCATGTAGAGCGCCATTGATTTTCTTGGAGCCACAAATAGTTCTAGCTAATAATAATAAATATGCAAACATAGATTCAGCGAATACTCTCAATTATTGCATTGGCTGCTATTGATGGATGTACTCAGTGAACAAGCGTCTACTAATCCTTTTGAGGAGTCCAAACTCCAAAGACCTTTTTAGTTTGAAGAGACAGAGTCCAAAAAGCATCGTAAGCACGCCAAAGGGGGGAAAAAAGGAGAGACGGAAAGGACATTGGATGTACGGTATGTAGTACCACTTGGACATCGTGCTATGCTTGTGCTTTGAAAGGTTTGATTTTGTTGTCCATTAATGAAAGAAAGCATCTATCTGTGCCGACACCAGGAAAGAAAGTGATTAATCAGCAGCTAGGAGTGCTAGAAATGAATTGTTAATCTCAAAATAGTCCCTTATCTTCTTAAAATGGTTGGAAACGTGTGCGTTTTTTACCGGCGTGACAGACATAGTCTGCGTCGTACTCACTCTACATACAGTCACATGACATCCCTCAATCCAGCAGTCCCTGTGATTTCGGTGAAGCTACGCACGTGCCACCGTGCAAACCGAGCTGCGCGCAGATAGACACACGTGTGACGCCCGGCTCGGTCGCTGGATGTGAGTTGACGCCGTAGCCGCAGCTGCAAGGAGAGGAGGGCCGGCACCGGCAGCCACTGCATGAGGCCGTTGGCTTCTCACGTGCGCGGAGCAGGAGCTTTTACTTGAATGAAGAAAAGATTCCTTCTCGAGACAGAAATATTTTCGTAGCTAGCCCACTCTCACTCTAGGTCAAATGCTATACAACAAATCCGTATGAGTAATGTGTTGTACAGTATTGTTGTGTCAGTAGTCTCAGACTATCAGTTTTGGCATTTGGCCAACGTCCGGAGGATTTTGCACCACGGGGCCCCGAGATAATCTTTTTTGAGTCGTTCAGACAGACGACCCAGGACATGTATTGTTCACTTGTGGCCAGCGACGGAGGGTGAAGCAAAACCAAGGGGGCCATTTACATAAACATATAGCTAAGTGTATTAAAAAAAGCTTCAGGATTACTTAGACCAGGATTATTCAACTAACATAGAGAGAAAGGTGTGATTTAGTTCGCGTTTGCGTGCGAGGGTGGCGACATGCATATGTCTTTCGTCAATAAGATCGTGTATTGAAATCTTTCACAGGGGGCCGGAGGAGGTTTGGCCTCCACTAGGCTCCGTCCCTGCTTGTGGCCGCTGCCAATATCTTTCCAAATGCCCAGATCAAGAATGACACATCAATCCACTTTGCACAAAAACTACTAGGTTGCTTCCAGCTTGTTTAAGAATATACTCGGTTTAAATTCATACTCTAGTATCCATTTGCCAAAAGGCTAATGGCCTGTTCGATAGTTCTGACCAAACGCCAATTCGGTAGAGCTCCCTTTCTCAAAATTCTCGGCTGATACTCTAAGAGAAGTGATTTTTTTTGTGACTTAACTGAAACTGATACATACAGTTAATCTCTGCAGTGAATCTCCCTGGTTCATCTTGGAGAATCACTCACAAAATCGGTATAGAATCGCTTCTTAGCCTGAATTCAGCCTCCAAGAGGAGGTCCGCCAAACAGGCCATAACTAAAAGTCTAAAACATGTTACGCTTACTTGAAAGTGGTTAGCCATGACATCATGAGAAACAGAGAATGAACATTCTAAAACTCAAGGAGATAACGATGTGACGTAATCTCTGGATCTACTGGCCCACTCCTCGAAGAGGATGCATACAAACTGGCCAGGTGTTTTCCCCGACCTAAACTGAAGAGCGAATATGACCAGATGTACTTAATTAGCACAACCATTTATGTTTTACTAACTATAACTACTACTTATAATGTGAACCACAATTTTCTACTCCATATCATCGTGTTTTTAGAATCAAGGAGATGTCACGACGATGACTATCCGGCTTGGCGTCCATTGATGTCAGAATAGCTATCCTTGATTGCCACTGCTCTCAATCGCGCTCCCCTGCATCTGAAGCCCTCTCGGTCGTTGCACGCCTCCTCCCCTTGGTACCTACACAAAAGGGCTCGTAAATACAACGGACGGGCTTCCCATGCTGCGAAAAGCCATCTCTAACAAACAGATGAACCATGTTTCCTAGCAATATACATACATATATTGTTGGTCATTACCAAACGACAAAGAAAGAGCATTTACCTGGGAGATAGCCTAGTAAAGTTTCATGCCTAGCAACCATCTTTAAAACAAAAAACATTGTACATATCATTGCACCATCCATTGTAGGCCTCAGACGCTGCAAAATTTCAATGCTGTGAGAGATCACGACAAAGGGATCGGAAGGAGACTATATACTACCAAATGATATACCCTACCGCATATGCCTTGCGATTATTTACAAGGGCTGCCCTGAACTTGTCCTCCAGATCCTTCATATCATGCTCAAAGTCACGCCAGCTCTTGTCTGTGTCCTGGACCAACAGACTGTGATCCGACGAGCTATGTTCAACATAGTTACAGTTGCCGCGTGACAGAGCATCCTGGAGCAAGTTGTAGCCCGCTGCCGCCACACCCTTATAAGCACCAACAAGAGAAAAAACAGATTCCTCGTCAAATTTCTTGTCATAGGTTTCCTCTGCCAGCTTCACAAACATGGACACCTGCACCGTGAGGGCCTGCAATGCATTTTCAAGGGTCAACACTACTTAGCCAACTGTTAAAACTGATATCTACCATTCTACACTAAACATGATACTTACCCGCTTTATACGTAAAGAAATTCCATCTTGTTTGTCAGGTCTTGAAGCTACACTGTCCTGAAATTAATTGTTCCAAAGGAAGCAATTAGTGTAACACCTGCATACACAAATTACAAGACAGGCAGAGGTATGGACAGAAAGAAAAATGCAGTTACCATGATTCTGGAAGCCAAGCGCGCCCCCTTTTTAGCTACCATGCAAAGACCCAGAGACAACGCTGTTGCTTCCATATGCTGCAATTCCACAAAAGCAATCCATCTTCTTAAAGCTTTCCTCCCTACCATATAATAATAATCGTGACAAATATTTTACTTTGCTATGATTGTCATCTTAGGACAGTCATAAACAGCGATATGGAAGCTTAGTCTGAAGATACATCCTCATCGGTGTAACTTTTAGTATGCTGATACGGATAACACACAATTTTAACTGTTAACATCTGGGAAGAAGACTTACAAGAATGCTGGTATTCCAACAAGTCATTTTCTCCCAATACCCATCAATTGTTTCTATCTCTTGTCGGAATGGCATATCCTATCGGGGACAAATTGATCAAACAAAAGAATCAGTCACTGTCAGAGAATGTAGAAGACACATTTTTTTTTTTGTTCTCAACCAAATTATCATGAAAGATAGATTCAGGCAACCTCATCCAACTTGCAATGGTTCCTTAATGCCGCTGTTGTTGGGGGATTATTTTAATTTCCTCGGCGATGGAGTCTGATGTAGTTTGGTGGGAATTCAACTGAGAACTCGGTTTAGTTTGGTTTGGATTAAGAAAACCGAATGGATGCAGTTCAGTTTGATTCAGTCTGAACTTTGCCAGACGGCCCCTCCTCCATCTGACTCCGCCATGTCCGGCCGTGCGAGAGTGTTGTTTGTGCCGGCGGGGAAGCGAGGATGGCCGTAACTAGAGGCGGTTCGAGCGGCAGGCGGTGAAGCAGCGGCAGCTGACTGACGGTCCTCGATCCTAGCGCACGCACCAGGCGCGTCTGCTGGGTGGGACTTGGCTGCCTGCGCCATGCCGCGCCTCTGCCACCTCTCTGTGCATACCACCGCCTCTTTCGACTGGCCCATCGCCGTCTTTGCCCCGCCGCTCTCCTGCTTCTTCGGTGCCGACAAGGCCCGCGCGGTCTCCGAGTCCATCTACGTCCTTCTCCTGCTTGCCGTCGTGGAGTACTGCACTGCACAGGCATGCACGCGAGCATTCTTTGCTTATTACTCTGCTTGATTGGAGTGTGAAACAGAGATGAGCCTACTTAGACCAGAATTAGCAGCTGGTGTATGTTAGCTTGTACTCTTCTATGGATTTCTTGCTTAAACGGATAGGAAGTCACTTAGGCCTGTTTGGTTCTTGGAGCGACTCCAACCATCCCTCCTAAAAATGGCGGCGTATCTATGAAGAAACTGGCTCGTGTGCAAACTATGAAAACTCTAATCAAGACCAGCGGAATTTAGATCCAAGCGTCCATCGTGTTTTGCACTTAAACCCTCCCACCATTAACTTTGCTAATCAGATTACAATGGGTTGGATGGAAGGGTTTAAGTGCAAAACACCCTAGTGACGTTGGATCTAAATCCGTGGTCTTGATTAGAGTTTTCATAGTTTGCACACGCAAGTTCTGGGCTTTCCATAGGATATATTCCCCTAAAAATAGCCAAAAATAGATAGCTAATTTGTAAAATTTGAGAGCCCAAATTTAAAATTAACTCTAGTGCAATGCAATGGACTCTCATTTTCATTTAAAAGGTGGATAGGAGACTCATATATCTAACTAGCTATAGGGGCTTGTGAGGGAATTTTAGGAGGGGAGGGCATGAAAAATTTAGGAGCTCCACTAGTGTTATTCTCAACTAGAGAATAGGAGGCTCCACTAGAGTTGCTCTTATAGGACTAGGACCTAATTTTTTTAGTCTCTAAATTACCAAACATGAGGACTAGTGACTAATTTTAGTCTCGTTTAGTTCCTATTTCATTAGACTCTTGTGAGGGGCTAGAGACTAATTTTTTTAGTCCCTATTAGTCTCTAGTCCCTAGTCCCATGAACCAAACAGGCCCTTAGACAAGACGAGGACACATGCTTTGCCTTCTGACTTCAATTTGTGCGCTACACCACTCTAGATCTTCACCCGGGAGGATTAGCTATCTTAAGGTTGAGAAGTTAACATCAAGAGCAGACACCGTTCACTCAAGATTGATGATTCTTGGATAATCTACAAGGAGCTTAGGCAGTTGCCAAGATTGATCTTAGTCTTTGTTAGAGTTAAGCTATCGTCACTTGAGAGTTTGATCTCACCCAAGTCAAGTTAGCATCAATATTAGGTATTTATAATAGACTACAGAGATGTCAATCATTATGCTTTGCCTTGAGAGTGAGATTTAAGTGAAGGAGGTTTCCATATTGGGTATGAAATCTCTAATGGTGGATTTGCATGGAGAACTCAAGAGCAATGTGTTGAGTTGAAGCCGTCTAGGTATGCAAGAGTGTTCCTTGAAATAGCATGACTCTATTGGGTGAAGGAATGTTTGCCGAGTCTCTCAAGATGCTACTACAATAGAAGATATCAGGTGGTTTTTAGATAGCTTTTAACGAGTTACACCTAGATGGATTGTAAGAAATATAGAGGACTACTAAGACGGTCATAAAGAACCCGGTGTGAAGAGTGAGCGAGAACAAGACATACAGTTGAAATTAAGTTAATCGAGAATTTGCTTTATCTTGAGAGTGGTTGGAGTACCCGTTTGGAATTAGTTCAGCAAGACTTGGAGTAACGTTACGAGGATAAGCGAAGTAAGGTGAAATTATTACCGAGAAAATGGAACTATTCGAGAGGTGACGACGATTCGAAGATGGAGTATATCTATCACTTTGATCACCAGCTTCGAATCTCGGGACGAGATTCCTCTTAAGGGGGTAGAATTGTAACACCCCAAATTTTGCGCTTTTGAAAATAGATTTAAATTGATTTATTTAAGCATTTTGTGCCCATGAAAACATAGCAAAATAATAGTTTAAGTCATGGTTTGAATCGGGTTTAATTAGTTTGGATTAGTGTGAATATCGACGAGGACACACGCTTTGCCTTCTGACTTCAATTCGTGCGCTACACCACTTCAAGTCATGGTTTGAATCGGGTTTAATTAGTTTGGATTGGTGTGAATATCGACGAGGCACACGCTTTGCCTTCCGACTTCAATTCGCGGCGCTACACCACTTCAAGTCATGGTTTGAATCGGGTTTAATTAGTTTGGATTAGTGTGGATATCTATTAGTGGATTAAATTGACTCGTTTGGTGAGGTGTTTTTATGGATTGAGGTTAGTTTGGATC
The DNA here is from genome assembly GCA_015847255.1 of Hyparrhenia diplandra. Taxonomy (NCBI): domain Eukaryota; kingdom Viridiplantae; phylum Streptophyta; class Magnoliopsida; order Poales; family Poaceae; genus Hyparrhenia; species Hyparrhenia diplandra. The sequence continues at coordinate 218,014 of JADLZK010013050.1, forward strand.
TTGACCTTTACCAGCTTCCTGTACTAGTGTCTTATATATTCCAATTGATTCAACTAGCACTTCTTTTCAACTTGTGCTAAAAAATCAAAATTACTGTTAGGAATTGCAGGGACTGGTGTCAAGGTTCTGCTTTGACATGCAGTTGTTTAAGATGTCTCAAAGGCCTGTCGCTTTGTTTGGTGAGCCAAAAGATCTATTGGAGAGCACCGCCGAGCTGCTGTGCCTATGATCGAGTACCTCCACGGCAAGAAATCTATTGATTAAGACGCGTACAAGGTACGTATCACTGCTCGTTGCATCATAAACACGTAATGCAATTCCTTTCTTCTTTCTACTGTCAATATATAATGTATGATTTTGCTTGATGCAGGAGCTTGTTGCAGCCAGACAAGCCGTTCTTGTGGTGGAGGCCCGGGGCAATGAAGGCTACGTCGGGGGCGACGCCGCCGCCAACGCTACCGAGGGCCTCAAGGTAGTCGGCACCGTCTTCTTCCACACCGCCGACCTGCCTCAATACACCACCCGGAGGTTCCAGCGGCGGGCGGCGATGCCTACATAAAGTCCTACCTCCCCGCACTCTTCATGGTCTATTACATAGCGTTGGAGATGGAGGCGTGTTCCAAATACGGCTACAACCCTCGCGCGAGCAACTGATGGCGGGCTGGGGGGGCAATGCCTAGGGACATCGCGTGATGAGTCGCTAGTTTTACGGTGCTTGTGGTTTTAGGATCTTCTTCAACTTGAATGTTTACTGTTTGTGTTGCTTGCGAACGCCTATCACCGATTATCTTATTCGAGCGAGTAATATTTCTCTATTGTTTTGTTTGATGCATCAAGTAAACTAAGATTTTACCACTTTGTTTTTCTTTATTTTGTTCTAGTTGAAATACATTGTCTTGACCGGTTGTGCATATTTCTATCCATAAATTTAGCATAGCCTATAATTTGTGTGAGATGTTTTTCCTATTTGGGTGCTTATTTGTTCGAACAATAGTATGTTATGCTACTCAAAGTTTAGTACCACCTTGCCTAGAGAAGGGGGCCATGACCACCTTATAAGGGGGAGTATCCCTCTCCCATCAGTCCGTGCTTTTGGGAGGAATTGGGCCTCTTGCCTTATAAGTGGTCCGTGAGCGCATGAACACCCAAATCTAGGCCTTGTTTAGATTGCTAAAATTTCTAACCTTTTTTTCCACTTTCTCTCCATCACATCACATTAAATACACCAAAAGACATATGTTTGGAGTATTAAATGTAGGTATAAATATAACTAATGACACAGTTTAGATGTACATTGCGAGACGATTCTTTTGAGCCTACTTACTCCATAGTAGGATGATATTTACCACTAACAAACAAAACGTGCTACGATTAATACGATGTGACATGCGATTGCTAAATTTTAGCAATCTAAACAAGGCCCTAATGTGGAGTGTTGGGCTAGATTGAGTGAGTGCTAATAATTCGAGGCGATTCGGTCGCGCTCAATGGCATGCGTGTACGCCGGCCTCCTCGTTGGGTGTGAGTATGGGGGGTGTAATGTTAGGGGCCATCCACTTAGGTGGGGAGGTTCGTTACAATTGGTATCGGAGGCAGGCCGCCTTATAGGGGTGGATTGTTGGGCTAGATTGAGTGAGTGCTAATAATTCGAGGTGATTCGGTCACGCTCAATGTCGATGCGTGTCCGGCCTCCTCCTTGGGTGTGAGGTTCGTTACAATTGGTATCGGAGGCATGCCGCCTTATGGGGGGTGTAATGTCAGGGGCCATACTCTTGGGTTGGGGGGGATGTTAAGCTACTCAAAAGTACTTAGGGGGGGTATCGGAGGTATGCCGCCTTATGGGGGGGTGTAATGTTGGGGGCCATACTCTTGGGTTGGGGGGGATGTTAAGCTACTCAAAAGTACTTAGGGGGATGTTAGGCTACTCAAAGTTTAGTACCACCTTGCCTAGAGAAGGGGGACCATGACCACCTTATAAGGGGTAGTATCCTCTCATCGATCCCGGTTTTTGGGAGGAATTGAGCCTCTTGCCTTATAAGTGGGCCGTGAGAGTAAAATGCAGCATAATTGAAAAAATATAGTGGCAATGTACATTTGGACCTTAAACTATGCAACAATATAGTACATTGAGAAATGAAATGTATATCTGCAGGCATTGAAATTTGTCATTGTCCAACTCACAAACCCAATCCGCAATCAAGGAATGAAAGAAATAAAACTTGTCGGATGGATGATCATGAAGCACGCTCTTTCTCAAACCAACTAATTTAACCCGTTCAGCATATGGCTTTTGCTGCCAATATGTGAGTTATGTTCATTTTCTCCGAAAACTTGAGGTGGCTACCAGTGATGTTGACCAACATATTGGACTATGCCAGCACACGTTGGGATCAGAATTAAGGAGTGAGCGAGAACAAATCAGAGGGTTTGGTGTATATATGAATGAAAATGTGAAATTCACAGCAACACTGTACACTGATCTAGTGAACATCTTTGTACAAAGCAATCATCTAGTGGTTGGGCACGTTTACGTGTCTCTGGTTAGCCCCTTAATTCCACTAACGGAAGAATTTCCACCGCTATCACCTGTAGTTTGCGTGTGCTATCATGATATTACATATGTGTAACTTCGTATGTATGATCGATGTATACCTATACTTTCATGTACTTACGTGCGCACAACATTGCTAGTAATCTGTAATGATCAGAGGTCGTCCCTCGACTGTTAATCGATGGATCAGCAGGAGCTGGGTTTGAATCCGACGGACGATGCGCACCTCGAACCAACGCTGCTGCACGTTCCCGAGGCAGCCGAACGACAGGATTCGTCGGCGCCCAGCGCCGCTGAAAGTGAGCGCCACGGCGCCGTACCCCGCCAAGTTGTCCAGGATCCCGGTCGCCGGCGCGGACGGGTAGCCGTACGAGGCCATGCCGCTGCGGAACGCGGACCGTCCACCACCGTCCCACCCGCGAACACTGACGCCGGCACGCTCAGCTGCTGCCCGCCGACGACAGCAGCTGCGTCGTGGAGAAACCAGGCGGGCACCGCGCAGCGTCAGGTACCCCGTGGTGGACGGGAGGCAGTAGGAGCAGACCCCGCCGTACGTGCCCGCCGCCTGCACCACGAGCGGCCGAGGCAGAGGAGCCCGTCGTTGCCGGTGAAGAGCCCGCTCTGCGCGTGGCCCAAGCCCAAGAAGAAGCCCCACACCACTTCGTTCGGCGGCATACACGCCCGTGGCGTTGGACCCGTCGCTGTAGCTGACCACGTACCCGCACTGCGCAGGCGGACACATAGATGCGCAGCCCCGCGCACACGGGCCCTCCGCACGGCAAGGCGGCGTAGGACGACGACTTGGACGTGGGTCCTTCGCACGCCGGTGCCGCGCATGGCTTGCACTGCACCCACGACAGGTCGCTACCGGTGTCCACCTCCAGCGTGACAGCGTCTGCGCCACACCCGGCATGCCGTCAGCACGTAGCTGAGCGTGC